>MU224796.1:2369309-2384990 GCA_018584345.1 Thuja plicata | reverse complement strand
TTGAATGCTCAAGTGTGTCCTAAGGGGTCCCAAAACCCCTTGGGACACACTTGAGCATTCAAATGGGTCAAAAGGGGTCATGGAGTCTTCCTAGGGGTCCTACTATGTGATAAGGCATACTAGGACCCCTAGAAAGACCCCATGACCTGTTTCAACCCATTTGAATGCTCAAGTGTGTCACAAGGGGTCTTAGGAACCTTTAGGAAATACTTGAGCATTCAAATGGGTCATGGTGACTTCGTAGGGGTCCTAGTATGCCTTATCACGCACTAGGACCCCTAGAAAGTCACCATGACCCCTTTTGACACATTAGAACACTCAAGTGTGTCTTAAGGGCATAGGAGTTAGAGACCGAGTTTAAAAGAAGATAGCCACAAATTGACTCTAGCTCAGAGGCTATATTGATCAATCGACACCAAATTGTATGAGTTTCTACCTCAGTTTTGCATGTTTTTGAGCCATAGATTATAACCAAGACCTTATTTTTCTTCAACCTTATGTTATCTGTATAGAATATTTTATTGTCATTAGTTTAGACAAAGTCATAAAAATAAGAAGATTCAATCGGTGAAAGGAAGAAATGTAAATATATGAGCAGTCGGTAATATACACTGAGCAAGGCAGAGAAGTCGGTAAAGTGCAGACACTACACCAAGAGCACAAATAGTACACTGATTTTTCAGTGATTGAGTACTAAAGAGCAAGTTACTGATGAAGATAAGTTAATCTACCAATTTACTTGATGGATTGTAAAGCAATAAGGATGTATTTAATACATTGATACCGTATTAATTGTGATTATACAATGCACAATGATGAGTTTTTTTACATGATGAACAATCAAAATAATTCAAAGAGAAGATCTAAGAAGCAGATTAAGCGGTTAATCAGATATTTCTATTTCCAAGAAATACACTACCAAGGTAAAAGTGACACGGTCACTATTAGAAAATATGAATAAAGTAAACTATATTTAGGAAAGAATCCAAGAGAGAGTGCAAAAATAAAAATGTTTACCATTAACGAAAAGATGATCCAAGAACAATAACCAAGATCACCAAAATGCTCCAAGACCAAGACAAGAACACAAGAATTTTGGAAGGGAAAAATAAAATTAAAAACCCCTTGTGAATAAGAGAGAAAGAGAGCAATAAGCTCATTACAATATTGTGAGAGAAACAATGGGAATGAGAGACGAAGAGAGAAGAATTCCCATGAGAACCAATGTTGTGAGAACCAACCTTAAGAAGTGTGAGAGAAGCATCTCTTAAGTAGAGATGAGTTGAAAGGAGTTTGCATGTAACTCCCATATCCTATAAGTGCTACATTTACATTAAGTGTGTGCCATGTGTAGGAATTCTCTTAAGGAGGAATATCTAATTTCTTTATTAAAGGAATTACAAATATGAGACAAGACCTTGGTATATCTTTTAAATATAAATACCAAGGAAAGATTAATTCTAATACCCCCCTTTAATCTTTACTTGGGGATTTTACAACAAGGGAATTAAACCCAAATTTTTACAATGAGAATGAAATGTCTCTTTACAAAATCTGAAAATTGGTCTTCAATATAAGGAAGAGATTTGATTGTCTTGATTCAAGTTTTGAAGTAGTCATCTTGAAGTTATAGGACATGTGAAGAGGAAGTGATTCCATGAGTGGGCCTTGAAGATTCATCTGAAACAAAGAAACATAGAAACACAAAAAACAAACCAAGGAAACTATCCACAAGAAGAATTTCATCTAACATTCAAGTTAGTGTAACTTTGAAAGTTTTACCTCAGAAAATATCGTTAAGGAAATATGAGATTTCATAAAAAAGTACAAGAGCTACTCATGAAACCAAGATACACCAAAATATCAAAGTGACATAAAAATCATTCTTCTCAAACTAAACATACTAATGCATAAATGAAACCACACAAGCCTAACTAAAGAGACCCGCATCATCGTTGCATCAATCACATGGATATAGACAGTCCATTAATAAGTCATATAAGCGAATGGGTGATCAAGCCACTTCCTACATGACTCACAATTGAAGCAATGAAGAATGTAGGACATTATCACAATAGTATAGGATGCATGAGAGAGACAAAGATAAATAAGTGGAACATGTTACTTAAACACCAACTCAAGCTTAAGAACTAATTTGCCAAACTTGAATACAATCATGTACCATAAGTAATGAACCATTAAGGAGATAAAAATTAAAACCAATATAATGAGAAACTTTAATAATTTGAGCTTGCCATCTTTTCATAAGAAGTAAATCCAAAAATTGAAAAGAAACTAATGTCATATGCTTAAAATAATAGAACTAAGGATTATGAGAAAAAAAGACATATTACCTGCCAAATATATATGAGAAATCCAACAAAATTTCAAGAAAGATTTCAAGAGAAACATCCTCGCCATGAGAGAAATAGGAAATTGAACAAGTTGATCAACATCAACTGAAGTAAGTTCACTAAATGCCACTTACAAAATGGAACAAGTTGATAAAGATCAACTGAGTAAGAGCAACCCAATGCAACTTACAGATGGAACAAGTTGATAAATATCAACTGAGTAAGTGAAACCCAAAGCAACTTAAAGATGGAACAAGTTGATAAACATCAACTGAGTAAGTGCAAACCAGTGCAACTTACAAATGGAACAAGTGGATAAACATCAACTGAGTAAGTGCAACCCAGTGCAACTTATAGATGGAACAAGTTGATAAACATAAACTGAGCAAGTGAAACCCAGTGCAACTTACAAATGGGACAAGTGAAACCCATAAAAGATGCAACTAAGTGCATACAAATAGCTCATATAAAATTTATAGCAATTAATTCTAAACAATAAAATTAATAATAGTACTCAGGAAGGAAAATACTATAATTTAATATTATCAATGACTTTAAGTGCTTTGGATCAATCATATATTACTTTTCTTTTTTTATTTTTTATTTTTAAAAAGTCACAAAGAGCGAGAGAGAAGCAACATAATCTGAAAAGAACATATGAGACAAGCACCAATAAACATATGATCTAATTACACAAAAATGATATAATTTTTTTTTGTTAAACCAAAACACTATGATAAAGTTAATAAGAAGTTAAACTTGAATAATTATATTAAATGAATTAAATTTTAAAATAAGAATTAAATGAATAAAATTAAACTAATGGAAATAGATAAAATCAGAATTAATATGTAATTAAAGATTTGACCAAATTATTAATGAAAGACAACTTAAATGACCAAATTAATAAAATAATAAATGAGTTAAAGATAGCTTAAACTTAACTAAAATTAGATAAATAAATCAGATAACTGAGAAATGGAACATAGTTCAGAGAAAACTCCTTACAAGAATAAGAATCCGATTGAAAAAGAACAAATGAGAACACTACCAACCACAGAGACAGATACCTAGTGAAAAAATGTATGACTGCAGAAGTCAAACATTTTTCTGCAGAAAAGATTCAATGCCAATGGCTACAGAAAAAGAAAAAACATTTTTTTAGTAAAGGTAGACCAAACACATGCATTAATAAGTAGGCAGTTTGAATAAGGAGAACATAAGACAGGGTTGCAGAAGTGAGGAGCTGAATTGACAGAAGGAATCTCAACAACACTCCACAGAAAATGCAGTATGAGCAGAGATATAAGCAAAAAATGTTTTTAACAACTATAGAGAACAAAAATGTTTTTGAACAAGAAGGAATATTATATTACTTAAATGAAATAAACGTTAATAGTAATACAAAAAAAATTTTTGTTAAAATTTTTACAGCTAATGGCAGAGACATTACTGTAAAAGTAGAAGTGTTAAAACAAATGAAGGAAGTGATTTATACCAAATAGTAGAGATATTAAAGTGAATTGAAACAACACAAAAAGTTACTATAGAGATAATTAAAAAAAAGGAGATGATATATTGAAAAAAAGGCAAAGCTGAAATGTAATGAGTGAAAAAAAGGTGATTACAGTGTTTAGTTAATTGAGGCTTGATTCACAACAGTTTTCTAAATACAATTTCAAGATATGGCGGAGGAATCAATAGCCAATGTGGAGAGAAATATTCAGCACTCCAACAACCAACAAGAATTAATATTCTGTGTATATAAAGTCGCCAAGGAAGTATACTCGCTGAGAATGAGGAACACACATTTTAGGGGAGAATGAGGCGCGTGAGAATAAAATAAAGGAAAATACTCAAGGATCAAGGCGTGGGAATATAATAGATTCGAGCAAAAGAAAGCTGCCAGCGACCATATAACTAGTCAAAAATTTAGAAAATCAGGGAGAACGTTTTTCACACTGCGTGGGAGAAGCGTGAATGCAAATAATGAATAAGGAGTTAACAGGCAATGTTTCTAATTAACTCATGAAATAAGAAGTTGTTAAAGATTATAAGGAAGCTAGGAATATAAAAAGATAACGTAAAATCTTTAGTGATAAGTTCCTTTAAAATCTAATATCTTTATAATGTTGCGCTCAAAAAATAAACAATATTTTAATGAAACAGGAACTAATGTTTTAACAACCGAAGTATCCTGCAAAAAATGTTAGCAACTATGTATAACCAAGGGTACATAAAAAATATATGCTGGACAATAAGAAGAATGGATAATGAAATATATGTTGCACAAAGTATAATGAATGATTTAACAAGGCTGCACAAAGAAAGACTTGACTGAGCTGTGAGACAACAAATAGAGATAAATTTCTGAGATTAATACAAAGATTATGTTATAGAATAGATGCTGCAAGAAAAAAAAAATGTTAGCAGAGATTATGAATCAGAGATGAAATAAAAACAAATGAATATGAGATAAAATGTAAATCCTGCAACAAAAAATGTTAGATAAATAGATATATAGCAAATCTAAAATCTTCCCTTACAGTTGTCCGACAGAGGGAGAGAGATTAGTACTAAAAAAAACTTGAAATAGATAGTTAAACACTTAGATTTGCAAAAAAGGTGAGAGAAATCCCTGCAAAAAAATGGTTAGATAACAAAAAAATGCTTTCTCCTTCACAACCGAAATATCCTTCAAATTTTCCTACATGCAACACGCAACAAACAAGGATTAAACCTGCTCTGATACCATGTTAGAAAATATGAATAAAGTAAACTCGATATAGGAAAGAATCCAAGAGAGAGTGTAGAAATGGAAATCTTTACCATTAATGAAAAGATGATCCAAGAACAATCACCAAGATAACCAAAATGCTCCAAGACCAAGACAAGAACACAAGAACTTTGGAAGAGGAAAAAAAAAGAAAAAACCCCTTGTGAATAATATGAATATGGCTCAAAGCCTAAACAAGAAGAGAGAAAGAGAGAAATAAGCTCATTACAATATTGTGAGAGAAAGAGTGGGAATGAGAGAAGAAGAGAGAAGACCTCCCATGAGAACCAATTTTATGAGAACCAACCTTAAGAAGTGTGAGAGAAGCATCTATTAAGTAGAGATGAGTCAAGGAGTTTGCATGTAACTCCCATATCCTGTAAGTGCCACATTCACATTAAGTGTGTGCCATGTGTAGGAATCCTCCTAAGGAGGAATATCTAATTTCCTTATTAAAGGAATTAAAAATATGAGACAAGACCTTGGTATATCTTTTAAATATAAAATACCAAGGAAAGATTAATTCTAACATTCACCAAGTGAAAAAGCAGATCTAACGGTCAAAATAATTTGTCAGTGACCTAATGCATAAGATTAAGAGGCATTAGATATAACACTTAACAGATTATTTACCAAGTAGAAGTAAGAGAGATAGAGACAACATAAGAGAAAGTGACAGAGTACAGAGAAGGATATTATTGAAGAACAAAAATCAGAGTAGAGAGCACCAAGTTGATATCTTGCTACAACAGAGAAATACCAAGCATTGTTACAAATTAACTTTAGGTAACATGATTATTTTAGAGGACATAGAGTCTAATCAACATATGTTATTGATGCAATTTTAATAGACATTTGTAGTTGTTAATACTATTGTATTGAGAGATAGAAATCCCAATACTGGGTAGATCTTAATCGATTTGATTTATGTAAAACCTTTAACAGGGTACATCTCTAAGTGTAGAGATTGTAAAATCCTCTAACCAGGTAGACTTAACAAGTCTTTATAACTCTTAACCAGGTAAGCTATCAAAATGGCTGAACTATGCAAGCTCTAACCAAGCACCCTTTACATTGCAGTTAGTGAAGGTTTTGGGTGTCATCCCCACCACATTTTTTTCCTCTAACCAAGGACTTCTGTGTAAAAAAAGTCATGGAGTTATGAGTTCATTTACTTTAATGTTTGCATGTTATGTTTTATGTTTTATTTCAAGTATTGAATTCGATAATCAACAAGCAACAATAATATACAATTTAAGTTATAAAAGTTTTTGTGGTACTGATTTAATCCCCTCTCAATTCCACCTTTCCACAAGTCATTCCAACAATTGGTATCAGAGCTTATACTCTTGAGTTATAGGGTTTGACCATCCGAGAGTTAAAGATCCTAGTCATGGAAAGTTTTAGGCAATATAAAAGACTTGATGGTCTTGAATCTGAATTGGAAGGTGAAAGAGAGTTAAACATTGATTTTAAGAAGAAGATTGAGATATCTCTAAGGATTAGATTGAGAATTTATGATGAACTAAAGGTTACACAAGAACAAGTTGATCCACTTGAAACAAAATTTGAAGGCAACATTACTGATGAATCCAAAATAGCTATAAAAGAACTACTGGAAAAGAATGATACACTTACTGAGTAGTTGGACCTTATGAAGATAGATCTTGAAACCAACATGATAAGAATGACCAAATTGATTGAAGGAAAAAGGATTACTGAAGATGAAAATAAAATGATAGAAGATGATAAAAGATAAGTTGAGATAAAGCTATTAAAAAAAGATAATGAGATCATGAGAATGACACAAGTTCACTATGACATGGATGATCGACTTCTAAGTGAAAATCAAGACAATACCATAAAAGAATTTGAGAATCAAGCATTGAAAGCTGAAATTGAAAGAATGGAATAGAGACTGAAAGCTGAGAAATATGAAAATGCAATACTGAAAAGAAATGAAGAAGCAGTGAACTCTCTGGATCAACAATTCAAGAATCATAAATAAAAAATGACAAAACATGTATTGGATTCAAAGAGGACATCACCACTGAGAAAGGAGAATCATAAAAAGATAGAAAGATGAAAGTGCTGCATCCCCACCAAGACAAGGGAAGCCAAGTTGAAATTACTATGGGAAGCCTGGACATACTACTAATGTATGTAGGAACAAGAAAGGTAAATCACCAGGTATACCTAAGTGTGATGGTTATTATTTTAGATGCAATAGGTATAGACATCAAGCATTTGAATACATAACTAATCTGGTCAACAATAAAAGAAAAATTAAGTTTTATGGTTACTGCAAAAATTATAATAAGTTTGGACACAAAGCTGAAGAATGCAGAACAAAGGAAAAAATGACAATTAGAAGCCTAACTAAGAGAATGCTAAAACCAACCGAGAAGGCATTTCTATACCATGGGACTATAATACAAGAATTTCATGTTTATCTTGTGTAAGGTGTTAGGACTGTAAAAATTTTAATGGTTCCGAGTCATGCTCATATCTGTGCAATATTTTAAAACCTGGTTCTTAAATCCTTGTGAATAATTTGTTCTTAAACCATGGTTCATTTCATGACAAAACCCCTAGGTCTTAGTGTCTTTATAAAATGATGTTAGTTTTTCCAATCACTTAAGTCTTTATCCCACGTGTTTCAGTCATCATGCGTGAGGCCCTTTTTTCTTTGATATCTCCTAAGTCTTAGCGGGGTCTACACTAATTTTTTCTAAGTCTAAAGTCCCTGTGACGTTTTACCTTTTCTCAAGTGTCATGCAAGTCACTTTTCATCTAATGGTAGGCATGATTCCTTAATCATGAGATGCAACTAGTATAATAATCAAGGCATTAGGCTTGAGAAACACATGGTAGATGAAAGGACCAAGCTGAGATAAAGGTAAAATTAAAGTTAGATCAAATCTTTTTGATCTAATGGTGGTCACATTGCCTTAAAGGGAAGTTGGTTGTTGAATAATATTTAAGGCATCATGGTTATATGACAAGTGTTAATCATCATATTATGGGGCCCAGTTATTCTTAGCCAGTGGTAGGATAAAAGATGATCAGATCAAAATTCATCCAACAATGGGCGCTATGCCTCAAAGGAAAAGTGATCAATGTTTTGTCTTCAAGGCATTGCGCTTGAGCACCACGTGTCCATCCTGGCTTGTGGGTCATGTAGTTTTCATATCCTGAAGGAAGTTAATGTGTGGGAAGATTTGATTTGATCTAATGGCTAGCACATTACTTTAAAAAAAGATGCAATAGGGTTATCCATTGAGGCATTGTTCCTATGTGACATGTGTCTTTGGCAGGGCTAGAATGGAGATTAAGTTAAAGTAAAGTATAGGAAGATCATCTTTGATCCAACGATAGGTGTAATGCCTTGAAGGAAAGATGAGGTGACAATATACATTGAGGCATTGCACCTACTTGACACCTATCCTTTCTGGGAAGTGGGGCTTTCAATTTGTAATGATGCAAACAAATATATTATGGTTAGATTAAATCTAATTTGATGATGGGAATGTTTCCTTGAAGAAAAGTTGATCTAATGTTATTCATTGAGGAATTACATGTGATGAACACGTGTCCAAGTTGAGATCTCTCCGAAGGTGGGACCAAGAGGTAAAGGATCGAGCATGTCTATTTTAATATGACGGTGTGTGCTATGCCTCAAACTGAAGATGCAAGATAGATGTTCATTAAGGCATTGCACCTGTTTTCCACATGGCCATCTCATATTGTGGGTCTGGGTTTCTAAAGAAAGATAAAGATGGAGTAGATCTACTTTCAATCTAATGACTGGTGCATTACCTTGATCAGAAGTTTCTTGAAAGATAGTCATAGGAGGATTGCGACAAAGAAACGCATTGTGTTCTGAGATCTTGGTGCCTGAGTGCTTTTAAAGATAATCTATGTTTATGTTTTAAAGTTGATATAAAGTTCAACCTCGGTTGTCGATGGAGTTTTCCATGCCAAGTGTAGCCGTCATATCAAATGTTTGAATTTTTAAAATATTTTCCCAGGGTTTTGAAGTGGTGGTTCTACGATTCATGCTGTTAGATAGTAAATAGATCAAATCTGATCTCCTAGGTCCTGTTTGCACAAGAGTAGGATGGTATGTGAAGGAGAATTGGGAAATTCTAAATCCATTTATGTGGAGAATATTTCCTAAGGGTTTTTGAATAGTTTATTAATCCTTTTTAAACCCTTTTTTTGTTCTTTTGTTTCTTCTGCCATTAATGCAAGGTTTGTTCTAGAGTTTTAAATGGTTGAAGATAATATTATATTCTTTTAGAGTTGAGATATTCAATAAGGGTCAGTTGGTGTTTTGTAGTTTAGAGGGGCCAAATCTTCCTGGAGTAATTAATGCAAACAAGACATTCCATCCATTATTTCTTCTGTAGGGTAATGTTCTTCAAACTTCTTGAGATGATTGATGGCTACAAATCATATTTTGTGTAGAAAGGAATAAAGAAAAAGGTTACCTGGTGCATCAAAAAAATTCTTAGTTATTGCAAAGGCTTTGTGATGCAATAAGATATTATCTTGTAATAAATCAGTTTTTGGGTCTGATATATATTTTGACTTTCATGTGAGTCATTAGGTTTTGGTTGTTGGCTTACCCTAAATGATCTGAGGCTTGTTGCAATCCTTGTTCTATAAAAGGATTTCCAAAATCATTTAGTAAGGACTGGGAAAATTGGGGAAAAAGGCTTTAAGTTGCATACTTGTTTCCAGTGAGGGATATAGCAGATGTAATTCTAGATTGTGTTAAGATAGAATATAAAGCTGAATTTATTTTGCATTTATTGAAGTGGTATATGTTTTGAAATGGTTTGAAACATGAACATGGCTCTTTGTACTTAATACAAATATTTTAGATTCAAGTCTCTCATCTGAGCCTATTTCTTGAGTTTTGACTCTTCTGATTCACTGCATGGAATTTATCCATATATATGTTATTAGTCCTTAGTTTTGATCTAAGATAAAATTAAATGATGCTCTGGATATGATATAAATTCACTTGATTTGCATAAGGATTTTATAAGAAGTCTATGGTCTAGATTAGATATATTTATGGATTTGAATCTTTGACAGTGGTTAGTTCCTATGTTCTGTATCTATAGTAGACTTGATTTCCCAATGGATAAAGCACTGATCAGGAATTAGTATTTCTATTGTGATACATGTCTAGATGGGTTTGGCTATATTCTTCCCTTTTAAAACATTAAAACCATTTTTAATCCTTTGCTAATTTTTGTGGTTGTTGGTTGTTGTTCTTCATGGTAATTGAGAGTCAATGAACGAGTGGTTGAAATTTAGTACTTAGTTACCATTATCTACTATTTAAATCTAGAGTGAGTGTGAAGTGTTGTATTTTGAGCTGGATTAGTTACACCTGCCTTGGTCTTGCAGAGCTAGAAGTGTAGAGGACATTCTTGTCCCTATAGTTGGTCTAGATACCTTAAGATTTTCCCATATTTGGAGCTAACCACTCTTAAAATCCATCTCAAGGTATATTGGTAGCTTCCAAAGCATAAATGTTTTAAAAAACCAACAAAAGGTATGGACACATTGCTGCAAACTGCATGTTGATGCACGAAAGGAACAACAAAAGAGCATGGAGAAATCCTGGCATGGTATGTTTTCATTGTCATAAGGTAGGACACCTCGTAAGGAATGGTAGAGACCGAGGTGATGTACTAATAAAAAATTAATCTAAAGTAAAAGCCCCTACTACTGTTGAGTAAATTTGAGAACAAATGAACAAAATCTGGAGGAAAAAGACTCAGGATGAAGGGACATCATCTGGAAGCACGAACTGCACCATCTCTACCAAGTTGGTTACACCGAGCTCCACCTAGTTTGTGAGAGGTATGCAGGAACTGCATGCTTATAATAAATCCTTCTTTAGTTCCTAGAAATAGAGTTGAGATCCATATTAGCATATTAAGATTTAATTGGATAAGTTGTATAAATTTTAGATGCATATTGTTATATATAGTTATTTTTTTTTAACTCGGTTGAGAGAAGTAACTATGCAGTCATTTAAAAGTTAAAAGGGACTTGGGAAGTACATTTAATGCACATTATTAGAGCTGTTGGAAACCCTAAATTAAGGAAAAAGTGTAAATATGTCATTTCGCAAATCATTTAAACTTAACATCTATAGAAGAACATCAAGCACATTTGCAGAGTGACTACTCTGAGCAAATTCAAGCATCTACAAGGTATTTTGTGAAGCTTTACAAGAGTTTTAGAGACATTTGAGATATTTCTGAGTCATGTTTTGCAAGTTCATGGTTTGTCAAAGTGTGCCCTAGTTTGTTTAAATCAAAGCATTTGAGAATAGTCATGGCACCAAAGTTACAGACACCTATAGTTGTGAAAGAGGTCGAACTAGTTAATCTATAGTATAAATTACCCACCCATAGGCACCGAGATAGACATGATGGGAGCCCTATCTTTGATACCACTGAGAATTATTTTGATCAAAGATGTACACATGTTTATACATTGCAAGATTGAGAATTTGTGTGAAGTTGAAATTGATACATCATTCAACAAGTTGTGTGAGAATGATAAAGTGAAGGATGAGCATATTCACCTGGAAGTGAAAGGTTTGACTCACGCTATTCACTTACCAAGGGTTTTAAGATAGAGTGTATAAGAATGGTACTCATCCAAGTACATGACCAATTCATGTGGTTAGATGAACCTGTGAAGATCACTAAGGATATTTTTCATGTCATTACTGGATTCCCCATCAGAGAAAAGCCCAAAACCACAAAGAAAATCAACAAGGGTAAGATCATTGAGCTTACTAAAGAACAATGGGATGACATAGGGATGATAATATCCAAAGTTACAGACCGTGAGTTGTGGCATGCTTGAAATATATTAAAGTACTAAATTTTAGTTCATTATTGGTATGTATATTATTCTATTATCAGAATTCATTTCCCTCCATTGGAGATGTAGTTTGGATCCTTGAAAGACTGGTTCTTTATCAGATAAATGAGTACATACAAAGTTTAGGAGATAATTTTGATAATATCATGTCTGAATATTTTCTAAATTTCCAAGAAAGAATGTATAAGAGGTATAGTATTCCAACTCAACTAGTTTCTAAGTATAAAGATAACATATGTTTTGAGGTTAACACTAACACTTGTATAATCAAGGCTGTTGAGCCTAGAATCAAATGGTTACAACCGACAGGTTATGAACTAGAAATTGACATTGGATCAAAATATATTGAAGCACTACTTGCTAAACCTATTGATCCCAAAGCTATGAGGTATGACACCTATGAAGAGGTGAAAGTGAGAAACAAGAAGAACATAGTGATACCCAAGGCAGTCAAGAAAGTAGAGAAGATGATTGATCATCTGTCAAAGACATTGAAAGTGGGTGAGACAAGTGCTGTAGACACAAATAATGAGAAAGTTATTGTGTTACTGAGAAAAAAATTTCACTTGTAGCTTCACCGAGTACGAGAGGCACTGGAAGATACACCAGATCTTTAGTGAAACCAAAGGAAAAGGTTATTTCTTAAATTGTTCAACCGAAAGGTAAAACATACATGAGAGCCCAAGGAGGTAAACCAACAATAAGTATAAGAAGGAATTTAATTCTTGGAAAAGGTAGTGAGACTGAATTTGAAGAGCCAGATAAATCAGTTCTATTGGCTTAGCTCTCACCAGCTCCACAAAGTCTTGATGACTTTTTAGAAGGATTAAATAAACTAGGAGGATTCAGAGGAATTATAATAGTAAAGTATTTGAAGAGAAATGAGGAAGATAAGAAAAAGATTGAAGATGCAATTATTGTGACATTAATGAGACATAAAGTGAATCCTATTGAGATTGCAAATAAGCTACCTGATGAACTCTACATCAAAATTGATGCATATTGGAAGTGTGCTATTAATGCTGAGAAAGAAATAAGAGAAAGATCTCTTATGCATAATATTCCCAACCTGGCACCATCTGAGATAGAGTAAGCATTGAAGAAAAATTCAAAGAAAGTTTTGGTCAAAGGAAGAGCCCTAAGGATAATGAATGTAGATATACTATCTGTTGACAAGAAAACTGATGCTAAATGGAGAGATATATTTGGTATATCAGCTACTGAGCAACTTGATGCAATAGAGAACCAAAGTGAAACAATCACTAAGCAGATAAAGAGAGAACAGACCAAGAAGATCCTATTGATCTTACTATTGATAATGCAAAGGTAATTATAGAAGATGCATCTGAAATGATTGATCCTACTAAGGGATTATCAAAAGATGAATATGTAATGGATGTACAAGTATAGACACTGAGTGCATAGATGTTTATGTTGTACCATTACAGAGTACTGATCTTGTATTAGTAAAAATACAAAGCTATTATACTATGCAAATTGGTACTGCTAATACTACACAAGTTATGACAACTGAGCAACCAATTGATACAGGTAGTGTAAATGTTGATAAGCATGAGGCTACCGAGATAGAACAATAGAAGGATATCAAGTTGGAAACTCCAACTGACATAGGAGGACATAAGATGAACACACCAATGACTGACACATCATATGTTCAAAATATTCCCAAGATACAAGAGATAGAAAAATAAATGCTGTAAGAATCAAATCAGAAAGACAAGGATACTGAGAAATAAAAAACTAAGCAACAAGAGGAAGTTAAAGAATAAGAGAGCATAACCGGTCACCACACTGACTCACTATATGCAACCATGGAATTACATTCTAAACACTCTACTGGAGAGAGAAAATTGAGTGAGACAAAGAAGGGTGAGAAGAGGAAGCAAGTCATAGATTTGGGTGAGCCAATCATAATACTAGTAGGGCACCCCAACAAAATGAAGCCTAAGGAATTGAACATCTATTCAAATCTAGTAAGAAGAAAAGCTATTTCTAAAGAAGAAAATGGTTGATATCTTAGAGGATGTGAAAGAAGTTTTCCAAGAAATTGATCCTAATGCTACCATTGATGAGTCCAAGCCTATACTAGATCAAGTTGGAACTCTAGTCAAACAAATTAAAGGACCAAATAAGGATATGACTGATTACATGTTGAAGATACATAAGATATCAATGGAGAAGAAACTGATGGAGGACCTACTGCAAAATATTGCTATAGTGAAGGTAACTCTTTCTGAGTTATGTTCCAAATTTGAAGAAAATTTGCACTCTGTTAGGAATCATAAAAAAGAAGTATAGAAAATGAAAGAATCCAAGTGTGAGTGCATGAAGGAAATTACCAAGTTCACCAAGAGAGATAGAGAGGAATTTATACAAAGTATCAAGCCAAAAGATCACCAAAATGCTCCAAGAACCAAGACAAGAACACAAGGACTTTAAAGGGAAAAAAAAGAAAAAACCCTTGTGAAGAATATGAATATTGTATAAGGCCTAAATAATGAGAGCAATGAGCTCAACACAATATTGAGAGCAAGATGAGAATGTGAGGAGAAGTGAGAAAAGAGAGAAAATTATTAGACAAGTGTGTGAGAGACATCTCTTAAATAGAGATTTGTGGAGGAGTTTTCATGTAACTCCCATCTTCTATGAATGCCACATTCATATTATGTGTGTGACAAATGTGAGATTCCTCTTAAGGAGGAGTATCTAATTTCCTTATTAAAGGAATTACAAAATAGTGACATGTCCTCCTACTTGGACTAGAGGACAAATACAAATAAGGATATCATGGTTTACCCTTTAATAACATAGTTTCAACCAAGGAAAGATTAAATTCTGACACCCCCCTTTAATCTTTACTTGGGGGATTTACATCGAGGGGTATCAAACCCAAATTTTTACAATGAAATTAAAATTTCTCTCTAGAAAGAGGCTTTGTCAAAATATCTGCAACTTGATCTTCACCTTTGCAATAGATGAGGGATACTTTCTTTTCTTCAATTTTCTCTCTAATGAAGTGGTGGTTGAGAGAAATGTGGTTTGACTTTGCATGGTAGACCAGATTCTTTGCCAAGGCTATTGCACTTTGATTGTCACAATATAAAGGTGTAGGTTCTTGTTGAGGTAGACCCAAATCTTCAAGAATTCTTCTAAGCCATAAGGATTCTTTGGAGGCATTGGTACAAATTTTGTATTTAGCTCCAGTAGAACATAGTGAAACAGATTGATCTTTTTAACTTTTCCAAGATATAGCACCTGAACCAAGAAAACACAATACCCAAAAGTAGATTTCCCATCATTGGGGTCTCCAACTAAATCTGAATCAGTAAATCCTTTTAATGTAAAATCAGAATTTGCATCATAAAATAATCCTATATCAAGAGTACCTTTAGTATATCTTAAAATTATTTTAGCAATTTTTAAATGTGTTTGTTGAGGTTGAGACATAAATATTGAAACTAAACCAAAACTAAAAGATATATAAGGTCTAGTGAGAGTTAGATAATTTAAACTTCCAACAAGTTGTCTATAAGGAGTAGCATCTATAAATGGAGTTTCCATATCTATCATTAACTTAGTTCCTAATTCACATGGAATTGAAACATGATT
>MU224796.1:2332986-2362951 GCA_018584345.1 Thuja plicata | reverse complement strand
CTGGGTAATAATTCGAGGCTTTGTCCTATAGAATATTGTAAGGGAAATGCCCATGTGGCTTTGCATATTGTAATTCTGAAAGTTTGTAATTCCGCATTTGTGGAGATAATAAGAAGTCCATTTTTCTTTTCTTGCAAATTGTTGTTGCTTCTCTGTTTCTGTTATGTGTTTATGGTATTAAGGAGAGCGCCCTTCATCAAAGAAAGTTTGAGGAGGGTGAAATTTTAGTCCTCAACAGGAACCTTGTATTGTATTTCATGAAAAATGTTACATATAAAATTTGAAATTCACCATTGAAGAAAAATTATCACCATTTTTTTTAATCATATCACTTATACATTGATTTGTTTTGTAAAGTAGATCCCAAAATTATACTACCATATTGAAATAAATTTCACAATTACAACTACTATAGTCAATTATCCATAAATTCTATAAAAGGATGAGGTGTCTCATATCTAGATGTAGAACCATCTTCCCCAATTGTAGGAGTTGTCATTTGATTGGGATATTTTTGTATTAGAGAATTTAAATGAGCTATCAATACATTTATTTTCTTAACATTCATTTCTATTTGTGACAAGCATCTAGGGGTACTCATTTTCTACACATTACTCATTCCTAAAAAGCACAAGGTGAAGAGGTTCAACATATGAACTAGAGTTGGGTGCTCTAAGGGAAGAGGTTTAGTGGGAATACTGTTAACATTTCCTTCCACATAGGGTGGAGGTATAGTTATTGCACTATTTTTTTTGCCTTTTCTAGTTGTAGAATTCTAAAAATTTAGCACCTATAATTAGATTCTCTATTAGGCCCAATTTTGGTAACCATGATCAAGTTGATTTTAAATAACTCTCTAAAAATTTTGCATCCAAACATTCAAGTTCAAGTCTGATGCATTCTTCAAGCATCCAAGACATTTTGAAGGTAATCTTCTACGTTTTAATAAGCTTCTGTCCCATGATGGCCAAGTAGAGCTCTCTATCAAGCAAGAAGATCCTTTTGTCACTCTACATGCATTTCATTCATCCATTCTTCAAGGAAAGAGTTATTAAGCATAAAAGATAAAGATCTTGGAGTGGTATTCATAGACCCATGCATTTATGAAATACATCCTTTATTTTTTCCTATATTTCAAAGGCTCAAAAAATACAATTCAAGAAACATACAAGCATCTTCATGAATATGTGTGATCTCAATATTTGTTTATGAAGGTACATACACTTACATGGTAGATATAATATTTACTTTTACATTTACATTGCTTTCCTTAATGAAATTTAATTTTGATTTCAAGGTTGATACCTAAACAAAGGTTCGACCAAGGAAAACCCGTTTCAACCCAAAAAATTTCCATTTCTCTATGTGCAAGAGTAAGTGACAAAGATGTCATTGGAAATCTAGAAAGTATGAGATTTGACAGAATGTCCTAAAATGCTTTAGAAAAATTTACAAGACATGCTTCAAGAAAATGATTCCATACCCTCTAGTTCAGCCTCAAATTTAAACTATAGGATAGATATTCTCTCTGGTTATTGTTTCAATTCATTACAAGTGTTTGCCTAATTTTTCATATTCTGAAGATTCTAAAAGTTGTCAATTTATCTTATTTATCCTTCTATCTTGCACTGGCTAGCCATCCAACTCATTCTAATTCATTATCAGTGATGGATCATTGACACAATTAATGCTTAAGTCCTACATGATCCTATTGAGTCTTCTTCCTTCCAATTGCACAATTAGGAAAAGAGGTGGACTACCCCCATCATCCATCCTCCTTTTTCTTACTATATTTTTTGGTGAACCCAACTTGTGAAATTTCTATTATGATTTTGGCGTTAGATATCCTTTTTATACATTCTCATTTTATTGTTAGACGTGTTCTTTAGTATATTTTTATGCTTAGTATCATTCATGTTGAATAAAATCAATGAGTGTTGGCATATTTCTTTCAATTTTTCTACTTTCACTTGTTAGATATATATTTTATTTCCTTATGCACGAGTGTTATAACATTGATTCCTACCTATAGCATTCCAACTAGGAGAGGCTGTAGACTTATGGGTTCCTTTGATTCTAAGTCTTTTTTTCTTTCCTAGGAGAATCTTGAAGAAACACACATGTATACTATGAAAATCCTATTATTTTTGAGTATCCTTCTTCCCACTCTTCTCACGATGAATATGAAATGTTAAGAGTGTCTCCTAGCCAAGTCAAAAATCTTTCCAAAGAATTTGAATTTTTTTAGCAATGGTTAGTTCAAGAATATTTGAATATGAAAGTCATCTTGATAGTAGACACTATGAGGAAGGTAATCCAAAATGATGAACATGGTGTTGATTTCTTGTATACTATTTCACATCTCATTGATACAAATGATAAGCCTATTACAAATTGTGCTCAAGATCTTGGTTGAACTCAACCTACCATTAGTGGTGAAACTTTTTATTCCTATTCCTATTTTATTACCTAGTGTTTCTACCTATGCTCCACCTCTCATGACTAAATTTGTTTCAAACATTAATATTGGACATGTCAGTCTTGGTAGCATTCTGAATCCTATTATTCCTCCGCCTTCAAATGTTCCACGTGTTTCCCAAACTTCATCCATGTTTACCTGCAACAATGTGCCATTTTCATATTCCAATGTTTCTTCCATTTCTCATAATGCACCAAATCATTCACATATATCTCTTACCAAAGTTTCTATCAAATCCACTATAAATAGTCTTGCTCAAACGGTTCCATCCTGCAATAAAAAATTGTCTCCATGAAATAATCCAAGCTCAATAACCCCACTTTTGAAACTTCTATCCCCTTGTCCTTGGATGTCATCTGTGTCATTATCCTTGAATACATGTAAATACCTCACTTGGAGACTTACAATGGTAAAGGTGATCCCTTGACTCATGTGAAGACCTTTCAAACATTGTGTAGTGAATTTTCTCATGATTATAGATTCGTGACTAAATTATTTACTAGAGAAACTAGAGATAAGGCCTTTCAATGGTATTTTTCTTTATCTCCTTTTTTCATTGATTCCTTTCAAAAAGTTGTTAATAACTTCATTCAACATTTAAAAACAAGATTGGTCCTAATATTTCTTTGACTGATTTGATGCATTGTAAACAAGGTATCAAAGAAAAAGTGATTTATTTTGTTGTTAAATTTAAATATTTAAACACTCATATTTCTTATCTTGTGCCTAATATTGATGTGCAATGTATTTTCATTGTTAATTTAAAAAAGACATTAGAGATAAGATTTTTTTTTTTAATTCTCTTCTTTTATTCAATTATGTAGAATGCTTCATAATTATAAGCTTCAAGTGAGTCAAATTGAGAGAACTACTCCAATAAATTTGGTTGATAAGAGTGATTTTGCATTCTATTAATTTTAAAGGTTCAACAATCTTAAAGCTTCATCAAGATAAACAATTCATCAAACAATATTGATGCACAAGTGCTAGCGACATCCAAAGGCGTGTCTCCTTTGTCATCTATTTTTAGACCTTCTCATAATTTTATACCTCTTTCTGAATATTTTCATAATGTAATGTTGAAGCCGATTAATGCTAATATTTTAACGCTTCCTTCCATTAAACCAATCAACCCTTCAAAATATTCTAGTAAATTCTTTGATCCCAAATTTTATTTACCAATATCATCATCAATGTAGTCATAATACTAAAAAGTGTTTCTATTTGAAATCTATTGCTCAAGACCTCATTGATTCTAATGCTATATTTTTTGAGGGTGTTAATGAACAAGGAAAAAAATATGTTGCCCCTTGCAATCAAAACTTGAAAATTTATACCAATCCATTACCTTCTCATCCCACTAATACCATTGAGTCTACCCATTCCTTACCTTTTTTTTCTACCACTATTGTTGAACCTCCTACCATTATAAACTATGACACTAAATGTATCAAGGACAATAATATTATTAACCTTAGTGATCAAATCAAACCTAAACCCAAACCAGAACCTGATATTTACATTACATTTGATCCTAAGGAGACTATTAGGGAACCTGATGGTCCTCTTTTAATTTTTGTGAAGATTAATGGTATTCCATCTTGTGGAATCCTTATATATCCTACTTGAATGGTGAATGTTATAAATTAAGAACATCTTTACACAAGACACCTTCAAAAAGATTTCTATGAAAAATTTGATGTAATGATTAAAAATTTCAATGATTTCACTTATCCCATCCATGGTTTCATTACATTTACCAGAGAAGATGGTAAGAAATCCTTATATGTTACCTTTGTGGTTATCTCAAATTCTGACTAGTTTCAAGTTAGACTTGGCCTTTTCTATCTCACTTCTATGAAAGATATAGTCTCTCCTATCCGTAAGTTTTTGAAATTTCCCCATGATGGAGAAATCATAACGATTAACCATAGTCTCTATCAACCTTTAGCTAGTTGTGAGAACATTGACCTTGTCTTATTTTGGCCTTTCGTGCCTCAACCAATTTGACCTTGCAAAGATAACTTCTTCTTATCCTACAAAAATTTCAAATTCAAAAAGTTCTGTGAACTTATAAATCCTAAGGTAGTCCCATCTCTTTTCCCTAGACTTGTGCTCCTTCCTACACCTTCTATACCTCCTATTTATGCTTCAGTTCCACCTCCTATATCATATAAATGTTCCGCAACTACTATCTCTCAACCTATTGTAGTTCCTTCCGCTCTTCCTTCTAAAGACGAAAACAACCTGATGTTGATTGATCCTAAACCAATTCATATTTTAAAAAAAACCAAATATAACCATTGTGATCATGACCATCACTATAAAATTTGTACTAGAGCTCATGAGCATGCTTCCCAAAACCTTTCTTCCCCTAAGATACCTACTGAATCTTTGAATCCCTTTGAACAAACTATGCATAGCCCAAGCGAGGAAGTAAATCTAAAGAAGATGAAACTGAACAAATATTATGATTCTATTAATATCTTAGATTCTATTGTAATTAATTTGGATAAAGAAGATACTCTTGATGATAAAAATTTCAATGTTTCAAATGAAAATAATGTCAATGCTAATGATTCTGATGATATGTATAGGCTTATTGAGTTAATCATGATTTACCTGATAGATTTTCAAAATAATTTTCTCTTTCTCCTAGTGACAAACAGAGTGACTCATCATTAGATCATGGTCCTTGTTTGGAATTTGTGATGGCCCCATCTACTGTGCTTGATAATGTGCCTCTTGCATGTTTCCCACCTTCCCTAAACAATACAGACCGAGATGGGGGGAAAATGATATGCTTGATTGGCTCATCTTGTATGGTGAATTATTTTGTGTGTTTTCTTGTCGTGTTGTGATTCCCGTGTGATGTTATAATTGTTGTATGTTTTGTTTATATTTATTTAAATGATCCTTGTTGCTCTATTAGTGCAAGGTGATAAAGGAATTGACTTGTTGTAACATTCTTCTATTTGTATCTCTTTTCTTCTATATGTTGTATACATGTTGTGTCATGCATGTGCTATTGTTTGTAAATGTGACTTTGTGTTTTTTGATATTGGGGATGATTCAAAGAAATAGATACCATTATTTTTGGCCTTTGTAATGCCAACCCAAAAATACTTTTCTTTGTATCTCTTATGTGCTCCTCTTCCATTATTCTTGTAGTTTTTCTACTATTGGGGGATGATGACATTTCATTTTGATATAATTCTCATGTACATGAGTTATCATATGATTATACTAACCTTAGAGTTAGTAGATCACTTTTGTTCTCTCTTTGTCGTGTGTTTTATTTCCCCTGGCTTTCCTTTTCTTGGGGGCATCACATAGTGGAAACATCTCTTGTGGGTGCATGCATACTATGTTAAATCCATTTCTTCTATTAAGTTCTTCACAATCACTTTAACATGGGGACATACACTCTACTCCTTGTTTCACATTTTTCACACACACAAAATGATTCAATGCAATATCTTATGCATATGGCTAACAAGACAATGTTTTCCTTGGATTCATGTTTACATTATATTATCATGCTTTGTGCATTATCCAATGGAACCCTTTTGGAGATAATTCTTTCCTTAAGGACCGATTCTCCTTTTCTAGATCCATTTCATGTAGACAATGGTTTCCTTAGGATTGATCTCTTTTTGGATATCTTAATGGATACAATGCTTTCCTTTAGGACTGATCCTCATGGTATATTTCCTAGTAGATTATTCTTCACTTGGTTATCCTTTTTTGATAGGTTAATTATCATATCATAGCTTTCTAGATGATCAATTCTATCTTTTGCAATAGTTCTTTCTCTTTGCATGATCCATAATAAGTCAACCCTTACTAGGAAAGTTGACCATCTCTCTTTCTCTCTCAATTGTTGCCTCTTTCATCTTGTTTTTGGATGTTTGAAGGATGTAATTAAGTTGGGGTCTTGGTGTGTCCTTGTCTCTTTTACCTTGATAAAATTCTCCCTATGCATTGACCTAGTTTATTGTGAGTGTAATTTTTGTTGAGCGTTATTTTTACACAAGTCAATTGCTAGGATTTTGAGATTTGATTTCCTCTCTTGAAATAATAACGAAGTTATTCCCAAGGTTCTCCGTGGTCATAATACAACCTTTTCGGTAAACTCAGTTGCAGATAAATGTGAATGTTCACAAGGAGGCCTTTGCTGGTACTTTCAAGATGTCAAACTGCAAAACAACTTTAGTACTTGTTTTTGTATTTTCCAATTTATCAATGCATGTAGCTTACTAATGATGCAAATCTATGCTAAAAACTATGATGATTATCTATTTATCTAGATTGTCAAAGAAGATCAAAAGATTTGGGTAACAAGAGTTTAAGCAAATTTGTTGAAAATGAAATCCTAATAGACATTAACCATTGCTGGACCTTCCTTGTGAATTGAATGATAGAAAGATGGAAACCCACTCAATGTGAATCAGACCATAATGCAATTCTATACCCAATAGATGCAATTGTTTGGAGAGAAATGTATCAAGATGCAAGATTTTAAAAATCTATCAAAATCATGAAGCCACAAGTATGCGCGCACACGAGATGGATTTATCGTTCAACCAACAAAATTATCTTTCCTAATCATTTGTCATAGCAAGATTGATAAACAAAAACAAATTCCAATTTAATCAATTGCAGATCCAAAACACAATAAACCAAATTGGCTCTTTGAAAGAAAATGAACAAGCAAACACACATTCATAAAATTCCCATAGATAATAGAAAATATCACACAGTGAATGAAGCACCAATTGTATATCTTTATTGCATCAAAGATCCAACCATACTACATTGTTTTGATTACAATATATAGCTCTTTGATATACAAACTCTGAACCCCGAAACTAGGGCTCTAGTAACTCTAAAAATGATGAAAACAAAGCTAAATATAAAGCTTGTTAAAGAAAACTACTAGTAAAGTGATGCTAAATAGTTTGCATAGATCCTTGATCCGTTTACATTTAGTTTGCCCATTAATTTAGGGTCAAACTGACTCAGAAAGAAGAGAAAAAAGAACTAGAGCTTCACTATTTCTAACTACATTTTCCTTTTGATCTCTGAGTTTTCCCTTGGAATATTCATTTGGAGTTCCCTATGTGGTGAAGACTGATAGAAGACCTTTAGTCATGAAAAAATTAACCCTAGTTGTCGATCAATCTGATATGAAACTCTACTTTCATGCAAAAAATATCTCACGCTGGAATGGCCCAGAATTTTGACCCTGACCTTTGCTCCAAAATTTGACAGGGAAAAATTAACTAAGTATGAAAAATCAAATTTTGGGTCCTTCAAAATTTTAGAATTTTGGAGGCCGAAAGACCGAAAGACCGAAACACTGGCTTTTTCAAAATGGCTAAGTATGGAAAATTTTCTATCCCCAAAATTTGGCTAAGTCCCCAGTGGGAAGTTACTATGGGAATTTTTCTAAATGAGCTTCCCACAACCTTTGCACTATTTATTGTACCTCCTCATAGTCCACCTCTTGCTCTTTCACTTCACTGAGGTGTTGTTCTTGCTTCTCCCTAAAGGGGGTCAACTCTGAAGAGAAGAAATTTATTTCTTCCTCATGTTCTACCATTCTCTGCATATCTTATTTGAATTAAAAGAGTTGATAAAGATATTCTTTCACACTGACCCCTGCTAGGATGCCCTTAAATTTTTGTATGATATCTTTGGCCAAGCATAGAATCAAATATTCTTCATCCTTGTACAATTTCAAGTAAATAATTGTGAAATTTTTTTCTATTTATTCTACCCACATTATGACTCCCTCATGCCTCTGGTGTATGTAGTTTAAGAGCTTCTCATAGACCTTAACCATTTTGGCTATACTCTTGATCCATGTGCCAAAATTTTCTAACTTTGCACCTTCATAAACCTTTACCAAAATTTGGAAGCATTCCTTCCTAATTATCTTTAGGTCTTGTAGCTTGGCCTTCAATATGGTTAGTTTGAATTCTAATCCCATGTCACTTTTCATCATATCCACCAATCTGGTGGCTTGTATAAGGATAGCTCTGAATGACCTAGAAATTAAATTAATAATCCCTTCTCCAAATTGTTCAAAATATTTCTTCTAGTTGGTGCATGCTTGAAGGAAAGAATGAGTCATGCCTTCTAGCAATTCCAGAGAAATTTTTTTCTCAAGGACGGCCTGTAATGAAGCTTTTGGGAAATTTGGGTCAATGGGACCCACCATTTTGTGAATGAATTTATTTAGAGCCTCATTTTTCTCAGTTAATGAATTTATTTTATCTTCATTCTTTTCCATGAAACCCAAAACATGTTTGAGTCCCAGAGCTTCCATAGTTTTACTTCCTTTCCTTGTAGGTTCCCAAAAATCAACCTCTTCAAAAGTGTAGTCTTTTGGGGTTACCTATGCCTGGGTGACGCCGGTGGTGGGAAAAACTACCTATGCTTTCTAGTGGCCCTTTGTGTCCTGAGTGACATAGGATATGGTCCTTGCTGGCACACTAGATTCAACTTTATGGAAGGCTTGGCCTAGGAAGGACATGTCTACCTCTTCTTCTTCTTCTTGTGTATATACCCTCTTCCTAGGATGAATTTCTTTAGTGAACCAAGTTAGTTTAGTAAAGGACATGATGAGATATTCTCTTCTCCTTTCTCTTCTTCATCCTTGTCTTTTCCTCCTTCATTCTCATCATCATTTTGTTTCCCCTCTTCTTTTGTGACATATTTCTCCTTTTCCTTTTCTCCATCTTCATCCTCCAAGGAGCTGGCTAATATTTTGGCCCTAAGACCCATTATTGACTCTAATGTTATTTTAAGAGGAGGCATTGTTCCCGTATTCAATGACACTTGGGGAGTCAGGTTGGAGAAAGAGAGTGAAATTGAAGGTGGTGGAATAGGAGATTGTAAAGAAGGTGGAGGAGTGGGAACAATAATTGGAAGAGAAGGCAGAGGAGTGAGAATAGGAGTTGGAAGAGATGGTGGAGGAGTGGGAGTAGGAATTGGAAGAGAAGGTGGTGGAGTGGGAGCAAGAGTTGGAAGAGAAGGTGGTAGAGTGGGAGCATGAGTTGGAAGAGAATGTGGTGGAGTGTGAGCTACATATTTTTCTATTTTCTTATCCTCTCCTACATCCTTGGGTGACTTCTCTAGAGTAGTGTGTGAGACTTGATCAATAGAGGATGTGGATACACTTTGGGTTCCTATCTCCTTGTTTTCTCTTGTGTCCATTCCTCTGAATGGTACATTTTCTATGGGATTTGTAAACTGATTTAGAGGTTAAGTCAGGATAACCTAAGGGTTTACCAGCACCTATCCCCCTATGCTAACTTCCATTGTCAGAAGAAATGAATCTTGACCTTGCGGTCTCTAAAACCTTCAAGGTCCTCAAAGTTAGACATGAGAAACTCATATGAACCAAGGAAGTCTAGAGGATTTTCCTATTCTCCCTATGTCTCTATTCCTCCATGGGGATGTGAGCCTTCATTGGGACCCTTTTTCCTTAACATGACTATCCTAGACCTTGTCCTTCTAACCAAAGGTATATCATCATCATCATTTTATTCCTCTTCTAGTTCATCCTACAGGGTTTCTAATATTGGAGAGGTGGAAGCTCTCTTCCTCTTATATACTTTTTTCCTCTCTCCTATGGCATTATTTATAACAGGAGACTAACTGAAGGTAGTAAGAAGTTCCCCTTGGGCTATTTGTAATTGATCCATGGTTGGTGTTATAATCCTATTCATCTTAGTCCTTGTTGGCTTATACTTGGGATTGGAGCCACACACAACTAGACACTCATGACCATATACTATTCTCAGCTTCTGTGGTGGGGCCTTCTTCAATAGAGGTACTATGATCTTTTCTCCATGTTTTATGTCTCCTTTTGTTGGCGGTTTTAGTTATGGATTCATGGGAATATGATCCATTGGGAACACTTTCTTGACCCACAACTTGGTTTCCCTGATTATGTGCCTTGCCTTGAAATAAATACTATCATTTTCATCTTTATCTATTTTGGCATTTAGAATCAACCTAGTGTATATCTTGTCTTTATTGTACAAAGGATCTAACACATCTTCTATATCTTTGTCCCAAAATTTGGGAGGAATTCTGATCTCTAGGGCCACCTCTGCTAATGTTAAAGTCATCCTATAATAGTCCCTTATCTGGACCTCATAATCATCCACGCAATTGATCCTGTGAGATTCTATATGTGGCTCATGAATATAGCGTTTACTCATGATGTGGCTATTGGTTCCTATGGGGTCAAACCTGGTCCTAATGTGTGCATAAAATTGTAGTGGGTACTCATCCCATTCAAATGCCAAAGACTTGCATATCTTCATATCCTTCAGGGTATACGAGCCTATTGGTATGGGGAAATCCCAATAGCGGTTTTTCTTATGCTTTATTTTCTCATATGCATCTATGAGCTATTTGGCCATTTCTATGATGATTACCCAATAAGAAGGGTATTTGAGTAGCTTCTTGGGGCTGAGAGTGGATCCTGCTACTCTAATGTAAGTGAATGTCTGAAAATGTAAGTAGAAAGCCCCTATTGCCCTAACTTTAGTGAGAGACTCTTCTGATAATCTTTTAGCATAATCACGCTCTATTGAATGGATTCTTGCAAGGATGAAAGAATCATTCACTACCCTATAATGTATTCTATTTTTGTCCATATTTTATTTCCTTTTCAACTATAGGTAGACTGTGAAAGGCCATGCATTTGGTTCGCCAAATGCCCCATGTTTCACAAGTCCCAAGTATTTTTCCCGTGCTCCTAGAAAATATACCATTTATGAGGTCATATAGAATTTTGGGTTATGCCTTACTGAGATAGGCTATTCATCTAATTTGTCACTTAGAATGGTTTCCCAGTCAAACCTATCCTTCCACCCTTTGATTCTCTTGATTAGAAAATCATCCAATTTGCAAGCTAGATGGATTGAGGTGGTCCATACAGTCGGCTCAACATTGTAATGACCACTTAGATGTCATCTTTGAGGTATCCTCTCCTTAAGCCTATCCTCTCAGGTTTGTTCCTAGGAAGGAATAGAATCAAATATTCCTAATTGGAATGTCGTATGCATCCAGAGTGTGTTCTGTAAATCATTTTAGGCCTTTGTTAATGAAGAAGTCATAGAATTGATCGACCTCCTTTTGGAGATGGAAGACATCTTCAATATTATCTGGTATGAGATCCTGGTGCCAAAGCACACCTAGGCTAACCTCCATTGTTATGTCATTTTGGATTGTACTTGACATTGGCCAAGTCAAGATAGTTTGTTTACTTTGGACCTTAGAAGGTCATTGCAATGTGGGCTAGGTGAGATAGTCATTAGGACTAAGGTCACCAAATTATCCATTGTTAGTATTTTTTATCTTTCTTAGGCTTAGTTGCTTAATGATCAATTTGAGTCATGAATGTGTCTTAAACACATAAGTGATGTATAGATATTCCTTGAGGCCATTAATGAGGTTGGATCCTTGAATTACAGAGGTTAGAGGTCCTAGAAATGAGGAAAGAGGCACGAAAGAAAAGATGCCAAAAGTTGTTAAAATGTTGTCATGACAACATTTGCAATTATTGCAAATGTTGCATGCAACTTGGTTACCCTAGACCCCCCTACAAAATAGGAGTGGGGAATTGACCAAAAAGGCCTAGAAACATGGAATGAGGCATCTAATGTGAGGATAGGCTTGAATCTCAAAGGAGAGGATACATTGTAACAAGTTTTGATTATTGAATAGAGCTCTGCAACTGTATGTTTTTAGAAAATCTGAGCATTTGTGTGTGATAGTGATAGGATTGAATGCCCCTACTTAGTTGTTGTTTTGTGTTCTAAGGATAGTTTGAAGTGTTTTTCATTTAGTGAACTAGTAGTTTTGAGTTAGTCTAATGTCATAGTTAAATTGTTTTCAAAGTAGAGAGTCCATTGGTCATGTCCTGACTAGTCAGCCAGTTCATGGCTCCCCCATGAAAAATAACCATGCGATCTTCCTAAAAGTGGTTGGATATGAAAGGGGAGTCACTAGTCCATATATATCTAGGATTAGGAGTCATGAAAGGTCTAGTTTCTATTTTTAGTGCCAAGCCCTAAGCGAGCATACACTGTCCGGTTAGAGGTTTGGAGATGAAACAGTAAGCATATCTTGCAAGGTACTGAAGCACTGTATAGACTAGGTAAATTTTCAGATAGGGCATGGTCATATCTTGACATTCTAGGAGAATTGAGTTCATACCAATCCCTGAGACCAAGTTTTGAGCAAGTTTTGCACTGTGTTGCAGACAGTCCTAGAAATTAGGCCTATTAGCCCTATTGGACCTAGATTGTAGGAACCCTATGTACGAAGGGCTTAGGAAACTAAAACCTTCAAAATATCTTGTAAAGTGATAAAGAGTATCTAAATGTGTGATTGGTTTTTCAAGTTCTTTAGAAAAGTTTTGAAAGAATTGGGAAAAGGTCACTGTAAAAGGCTACAAGAAATAAGCCTTAATTAGGCTTCTAAGTGATTGAATCCTTGAACCCGGTAAAGAGAAAGTTGAAGACCCTAGTAAATGGCTTCAAATGGAAAGGATATGAACATTTTCAAGTTGATAGATATCCCTATAATGAATCATGAATGCTAGAATGGAGTTGGCACTTAGATCCTTCTAAGTGTAGTAGGAGAAGTGAAGAATTGAACTAACTAAAAGGTGTTAGTCTTTCAAGGTGAAGCACAAGGATTAGAACTCTTAGAGAAGAGTTGGAATTGGACTTAGTTAATCATGTAAGCCAATCATAACCTAGAGGAGATTAAGTTCCTAGAAGAGACAAGCTAAGGTATCTTGGATGAAGTGCTAGCAAGCCTTGGAACACTCACATCAGATCCAAGACCATGTCTCCCTCTCTATTTTTGAATACCCTCTCATCTGGTATGTAATGGTGCGCTAAGGTCATGATCAGTTCTGAGGACAAAACTGATACTAGGTGTGCAACTGCATTCACTACACCAAATAAGACCAAGGCGGTGCAATTAGATGACCTTCCAATAGGCTTGGAACACTTGACCAAGAATTCATTCCAATCTATATTTCCTATGTCTATGTTGGTGATACCTTGGTGGTTGTTTATGATCTAGGATGGCATGTGGTACCCCTTGAAAAGGTACTTCATCAATGATCCAATGCTCTTTTCCAGTATTCCTATAAGAAAAACATGCAAACATCAACATTTATTTAAAAAAAATACTAAAGAACAACACGAAGGAAAACTATAACTCTAATGACCAAAAGTTGTGGCTCAAAACCAGTTAGAAATGAAACTTGATAGATTTTTTGGCCATTTAGACTTGCGAACACCGAAAACAAGGTCAGGGTGTGAAAGGTTGGAAACTGCAAAATTTTTTCTATGATGTCCTTTCAAACTTGCAGAGTGTGAAGGTAAAAAGGAATTTTAGAGTACGAAAGGCCAAAAATTCCTTGGAGTGCAAAAGGTCGAAGGTGGTTTGAAGGATTCCATTTCAAACATTTAGAGTACAAAGGTGAGAATGGAATTCAGAATGTGAAAGGCCAAAAATTTTGGGGTGCGACCTTATTTTAAGTGTATTAAACATCGGGGGTGTTGGGATTTGTGAAATGCAGCAAGTCCAAAATTTTGGAGTGTGAAGAGTTGCACTTAGTGATTCTGTATTTTGGATATGACATTGGGGTCCATTTTCAACCTTTTGGAGGCCAAAAACTTGCAATTGCTGAGAG
Source organism: Thuja plicata (assembly GCA_018584345.1). Lineage (NCBI taxonomy): Eukaryota > Viridiplantae > Streptophyta > Pinopsida > Cupressales > Cupressaceae > Thuja > Thuja plicata. Next base: position 2,348,735 of record MU224796.1, on the reverse strand, counting down.
AGGACAAAACCCTTAAAAATAAAAAAATAAAGAAACAAATGAAAAAAAAAATGAAAGGCACCAAAACCTAGAGCCAAGGACATGGTGACCTAGGAGCAGTAGGGAGAGAGAAAAAAACCACAGAGATCAATGACCTGAACAATGAGAAAAGGAAATGAGAGTGCACAAAAAGATAAAATGAAATGAAGACAATGAGAAAAGGTGGAGAATATGCCAACTTTCAAGGGCTTACAAAGATTAAGGGGTAGATCTACCACCACAAAGCACAAGGAATCCATGCAAGGAGATAGAGCAGTGAGGACGCAAAAAAACTCAGATGTGAGGAAGAAAAGTAAGAAAAAAGATGTGCGGGGTTGCTTTTATAGCCCATGGGTGAGGTGATGTCGTCTCTTTCAAGATTTTGGAGTCAAGAACCCCAAAAGAAACAACCCTCATCCCTTTCGGTATTTTGAAGGTAAAAAAACCAAAAGGTGTCGGCTTGAGCTTCCACACTTTTGGAATTTTGGGCTTTTAGGGTTCGGGTGACCTCATAAGTCTAAAAGTACAAAAGTCCAAAAGGACTTAGCACTTTTAGGATTTTGAAGGTCGGGTGACCTCTTCAGTCTAAAAGTGTGAAAGTGAAAAAGTTTGAAAAGACTTGGCACTTTCTCAATCGGACCCTCCAGAAAAAGTTCAAGGAACTAAAAAGGTGTGGGAGTAGAAGCTAAAAAAAAATAGGGGGGTCCCCATGGCTAAAGGGCCAAAATGGGGTGTGTGTTGTGGACCCATAAAAAATAGGCCCGAAAAAAAGGAGGAATGACCAAGGCATTCGTTTATCAGAAAAACCCTTTTGGAAATTAAATTTGCAGCAAAATGGAAACCAAGAGCCACTTGTGTCAACCATATTTTATTGACTCCAAAGATTGAAGTCTTCCACTTTTCTTCTAGTGTGTATGTATGCGTATTAATTTCTCCACATTTGAATGCGGTGACCAGAGCATTTGTCAGTTGTTCTCAATCTTTGCCACATAGACCAGGGATTCCCATAAAGAGATTTTCTGGCAGCAAGGCATCCATATCCTCGACAAAGTTTTCCCCAAATCCCAATCTAACCCTTCTCTACTACCAGCTGGGCGTTCAAAGCCCTGGTAGAGGTTGCTAGAGTCACCCTCATCTATTTTTTCTTCTAGAATTTAGAGGTATGCAGGGGGATCTTGTTTTGAAAACAATGTCTTCTCTTTTTAGTGTTCGCCTGAGTCAGACTATGACTTGGATTGTGTAGTTTTTCAAAATATATTTAGTTACATATTCTTCTTTTGGGCAACCCAAGCAGCGATTAGGCTATGCTACCCAAGTTTTCTAATTGTAACTGATGAACTTTAACTGATTTAATGTTTCAAGATGATAATTTGATGATCACTGAGCTGAAAAAGAAAATGCAAGAGATTAAATCAGTTAATGTATTGTATTTTCATTGATGTCAACTTGATATAGTTTGATTGTTCATACACATATTGTCATAACCTTGAAGATATGAAGAGACAAAGTTTGTGTTTTTGGTAAAACATAAAATGTCTGTATACACCAAGTGACAATGAACAATGAGAGGTTCATAGTGTATACTAAGCAATTGTATACCAAGCACCATAGTAACTGGATTTGATGACCAAGCATAACTAAAGATGATGACCGAGCAGAACTAGAGTTAAAGAATGAAAAAATTACTTAGCTGGCATAGATATATTTAGGGATTGACTGATTGATTGTTTTATTTCTAACGATCGGTTAAAATAAAGCAAGGAACGATATTTAAATCACATTTTATTCATAGTTATCAAGGAGAGATTTATGGAATAAAGGAAAGCATGGTAAGTTTTACAGATAAAGAAGAGATCTACGACAAAAAAAATGAGATTCAAAAACTAATCATGTCTATATAAAGAGACAAGAAATTCCTTGATAAAGAGAGGAATGTTGAGTATATTTTGTGTGAAGATATAATTATTCATGTAGATCTGATCATACAGGTTGAAGAACAGAGCCAAGGACTTCCGCAGACACCGAGAAACAAAGGACATAGCATTCACTAAGCAGAAGGAAGAAAGAAAGAAAGAAAAGGAATTGAAGTGTATATTGATCAGAGAGGTATTATTGGACTAACAATAGATCTGAATATTTGCAAATAAAAGTTGTATTTTGCACAGATCATTTATTGTATCAGTTTAACCATTGATTTAGAAAATATCTTAACCGAGTGGGATTTAACAATCCTTATTGTATTGAGATAGTCAAAAGTATCAAAAGGTTTTCTTGTTGACAACATAGTGAGTGCTAGGTCAAAAGACAAACTATTAGTTTTAAATACTCTAACAAGGTTTCAATTAACAGTGTGTATTGTAACCTTTAACAGGGTTGACTCTTCACCGAGCTCACTCGAGAAGAGTGAAACTATTTTGGGTTACCGGTCCCAGGTGGTTTTTCCCATATTGGGTTTCCACATTAAAATCTATGTGTCAAATTTGTATATGTTTCATTGCATTAATATTTACTAGATTGGTTGGTTAACACTAAGTTTATTTGCTTCTATTCGAAAAAGTCTAGAAAAGATAGACAATCTATCTTACTAAGCAGTTTATATTTGTTAAGAATATTTATGGCATACATCTTGATAAAATTGGGACTGTAAGATAACTGAAGGTATTATATTTGAGATATAAGTTTTTGGTTGGATTTTTGGAATTATTATTAAGGCCACTGATTCACCTCCCGCTCTCTGTTAATCTAACAATTGGTATCAGAGCTTTGGTGCTTGGAAGAAAAGTTTAAAGGGACTTAAGTTAAAGATCACAAGATGAGTAAAATGGATGTTTCTAAGTTGAACATGGACAACTTTGCATCATGGAAAAGTAGGATAAGACTTCATCTATCTGGTATTGGAAATGATGTTACACAACACTTGGATGGATACTGAATATGTTGCACCAACTGGACCTCTGACTATTGATAAATTGAGAGAGAAACATGAACACAATTCTATGATGATAGAACTTGCTTCTTCACTAACTGATATTGAATTTGAAGAGGTGAAATCATGCACCTCTACAAAGAAAATGTGGGAAAAAATCAAGCTAGTACATGGAGGAGATACCAATGTGTTGAGAGCTAAAGCTGAAAGTCTAAGAAGAAAGTTTGATGACCTAAGAATGAAAGAAGGAGAGAACATCACTCAATACAGTGACATAATCAAAGAAGTTGTTAATGCTATCCATGGATTAGGAGGAACACTTGATGAAGAAACAATTGTAAGTAAAATTATGAGAACCTTACTGCCTGTTTATGCTATTAGAGTATCTACAATTCAAGAAATGAGAGAAATAGCTAGTAACAATGTTACTCTTGATAGTTTGATTGGTAGACTTATTTAATTTGAGATGAACAACTATGACAAAAGTGTCTTACCTACTATGGAGTCTGCATTCAAGTCTTCTTTGAAAATAAGCAAATCTAGTAACAAACACACTATGAAAAATGATAGTGATAATGAAAGTGATGAGCTTGAAGCACTAATGACTAGGAGATTACATAGAGGTAAAGGAAGATATAAAGGTAAATTACCATTGGTCTATTTTAATTGCAAATAAATTGGACATTTTTCTCCTAGATGCCCTCACAAGAGAGAGGATGAAAAAGACAATGAAAGATCTTATGAAAAAAAGTATGAAAGAAGTGATGACCAAGACTACATAAGTAACCGACACTCTGAAAGAAGAGATAACCAAGATTACAAGGACAAAGGCAAGAAGGCTTGTTACTTGGTTGAGAACAAAGATGAAAATTATGATACTGATTCTAATGAAGATATTGAAGTAGTATTTGTTGCTATGAAGGATGATTCAGAAAATAAGAAAGGTATGTTGAAAAAAAACTCATATATAAAGTTAGCAAAAAGGATGTATAGATTATTGATAGTGGTTGTACTCATCACATGACTGGAGATAAAGAAAAGTTTGAATATTATAATGGTGGATCATTTAGGATGGGTAATGACTCACCTTACCCAGTTGAAGGAAAAGGTACCAACATGTTGAATAATATGATCAGATGTGAAAATGCATATTGGCTGAAAGGACTTAACTATAATTTGTTGAGTGTTTCACAGCTGAACAAAAAAGGACACCGAGTTGCATTTGAGAACAAAAAAGAAATGATCTATAGTGGAATAGGAAATTTGATTGATACTGGTGAATAGACAAAAGGTAATCTATTCTATCTTGATAATATTGAGACCACTTGTTTATTGGCTATAAATGAAGACATTTGGTTGTGGCATAAAAGGTTATTTCATGTAAATTTTGACAACATGGTTAAGATAAGTAATAAAGGAAAAGTGAGAGGCTTACCGAGAATTTCAAAGCCCGACCATGTTATGTCCAAGAATTGTCAAATGGGAAAAATTGACAAAGTCTAGTTTCAAGAGTAAAACCTACACATCTAATGCTATTCGAGAGTTAGTCCATACTGAATTATGTGGATGAATGAGAACAAAGAGATTTTATGGTGATAGATACTTTATTCTATTTATTGATGACTATTCTAGGATGACGACTGTCATGTTCTTAAAAGAGAAATCTAAATCATTTAAGATGTTCAAATGGTATAAAGCTAAAATTGAAAAACAAAGTGGAAAAGAACTGAAATGTTTAAGATCAGATAGAGGAGAATTTATTTCTGATGAATTCACTAACTTTTGTAAAGAGCATGGAATTACAAGATAGGTTTCTACATCGAGAACACCAAAACAAAATGGGATTGCTGAAAGGAGGAATAAATCAATTGTTTACTGTGCCAGAACACTGATGATAGAAAAAGGCATCACACAAAAATTCTAGAGAGAAGCTAGAAGTACTGTTGTCTATACACTGAACTGAGTTTAATTGAAGACAGACACAAATAAGAAACCTTATGAGCTATGGTATGGATATACACCAAATGTGAGTTACTTTAGAATTTTTGGTAGTCAATGTTATATATTGAAAGATGATAGAAATGGGAAAATTGAATCTAAAAGTGATGAAGGAATATTTATAGGATATTATACTAAAAGCAAAGATTATAAATGTTTGAACAAATCTTCCAATAAAATCATTTAGAGTGCAAATGTTAAAGTGGATGAATCAGGAAGATGCTTATAATACTGAACCGAGTGATGAAGATCAAAATGAAGAACATAGATATGAACCTGTTCTTGCTAAATATGCCAGAAGACACCATCCATAGGACCAAATCATTGAGGAAAAAAGAGAAGTAATGAGAACAAGAAGTAAGTCACTTAACAATAGATGTTTGATTTGTGATTTTGAGCCTAAATCTGTTAATGCTGCACTTGAGAATTAAGAATGGGTTAGTGCAATGAATGAAGAGATTGAACAGATTGAGAAGAATAAAACATGGACATTAGTACCTGGACTGAGTGACAAAAATGTCATTGGCACCAAATGGATTTTCAGAAACAAAATTAATGAGAATGGAGAAGTCACAAGGAACAAAGCAAGACTGGTATGCACAAGAAGAAGGTATTGACTATGGAGAAACCTTTGCACCCATTACTAGAATAGAAGGAGTAAGAATTATACTTGCTTATGTTTCTTTTAAAGGATTCAAAGTATACCAAATGGATGTTAAATCTGCATTTCTTAATGGAATACTAGAAGAGGAGGTATACATTGAACAACCTGAAGGGTTTGTTGAACCTAACAAGAGGAACATGGTTTGTAAACTACACAAAGCCTTGTATGTATTGAAAGAAGCATTGAGATAATTGTATGAAAGACTTCACTCTTATCTCATTATTATTGGATTTGTAAGAAAAAGTGACAACAATAATTTGTATTTGAAAGGAGTTACTGATGATAAGATTTTGATTGCTGAAATATTTGTTGATGATACAATATTTGGAGGTAATGATATGCTTTGCAAGTCATTTTCTAATGAAATGAGAAAAGAATTTGAAATGTCAATGTTTGGAGAGATCAATTTTTTTCTTGGTCTACAGATTCTACAACATGATGAAGGCATCTACAACACACAATCAAAATACATCAAGAAGTTCTGAAGATATTCAAGATGGAGGACTCCAAACTAGTTGGAAAACCTAAGAAAACCAGATGAAAATTGACAAAGGAAGACAAGAAAACCGAGGTAAACTAGACCTTATACAGATCTATGATTAGTAAACTAATGTATAATGTGCACACTAGACTTGATATAACACATGCAGTTGGTGTAGTTGCAAGATTCTCTGCTAACCCTAAGGAATCACACATGACTACTGTTAAAACAATTTTGAGATATCTGAAGAATACTGAAGACTATGGTTTGTGGTACAATAAAGAAGGGAAATTTGAGATATCAGTTTATACCGATGCTGATTGGGATGGAAACATAGATGATAGAAAAATCACTGTAGGAGGAGAATTCATTATGGGTGACAGGCTTGTCACATGGATAAGTAAAAAGCAAGGATGCATCTCTCAATCAACTACAGAAGCATAATATGTAGCTATTGCTGCAAATTTCTCTAACATTGCATGGATCAAGAAATTGCTGAAAGGTATGAATGAGAAAATTGTTGACCCAATAATTATCTATTGTGATAATAAAAGTGCTATAAACATTTCAAAGAACCCTGTGATGCATGCTAAGACAAAGCACATATCTATTAAGTATCATTACTTGAGAGAAAAAGTACAAGAGAAGCAGGTAATACTAAAATATGTACAATCCAAAGAACAACTAGAAGACATATTCACAAAACCATTGCCAAAAGATACTTTTGGATACCTAAGGAATAGACTAGGGGTTCGTCCCTTGTCTACTGCTCACTAAGATAGCTAGGAGGTTGTATCAACCTACACATTATCAGAAGATTAACATATTGATGCAAGCTGAGATATGGACTGCAATGACATTTTAGTATAAGAAGACACTTATCTGAACCACACACTAGAGATATTGTAGGCTACTATAGAGCTGTATATTTTTGTTTGGCATTGTTGTCAAAGGGAGAGATGATTCAATGAAATATCCATCAGGGAGAGAGACAGATTCAATGAAATAACCATCCATCAAAGGGAGAGAGTAAAAAAGAGTTAGAGAAGAGATTCTACAAGAAAGGGAGAGACAACATTAGAAGACATAATCAATACACCTATCCATTGAAGGGAATGAAGAAAGGGAGAGCTCATAGAAGAATCAAATCTACAGGGAGAGCTGTACGGTAAACATTTTTTTGTGATTAAACATATTAAATATGAGATAGAAGAGCTTACCGAGTCTCAAATATTTGAATCGGTTATAGAACAAAAATTTTGGTATGTTATGGCATATTTCATATTGTGTTGCAATCAATACCAAATGGAGAGATTAATGAACTATAACTGATTAAATTTTTGAAGATGATAAGTTGATGATCACCGAGTTGCAAAAGTAAATGCAAGACATTAAATTAGTTAATTTATTGTATTGTCATTGATGTCAACTTGATATAGTTTGATTGTTCATACACATATTGTCATAACCTTGAAGATCTTAAGAGACAAAGTTTGTGTTGTCAGTAAAACATAAAATGTTTGTATACACCAAGTGACAGTGAACACCGAGTAGTTCATAGTGTATACTAAGAAAGTGTATACCGAGCACCACAGTAACTGAAGTTGATGACCGAGCAAAACTGAAGATGATGACCAAGCATAACTAGAGTTAAAGAATGACAAAATTACATAGTTGGCAGAGCTATATTTAGGGATTGACTGATTGATTGTTTTATTTCTAATGATCAGTTAAACTAAAGAAAGGAAGGAGATTTAAAGCACACTTTATTCACGGTTATCAAGGAGAGATTTACATAATAAAACTAAAGGAGAGCTTTGCAGAATAAATAAAAGCATGGCAAGTTTTAAAGATCAAGAAGAGATCTACGAAAAAACAAGGAGATTGAGTGAATAATCATGTCTATATAAAGAGACAAGGAATTCATTATTAAAGAGAGGAATGCTGAGTATATTTTGTGCAAAGATAGAATTCTTCATGCAGATCTGATCATACAGGTTGAAGAACAGAGCCAAGGAATTTTGTAGACACTAAGAAACATAGGACAAAGCATTCACCAAGAAGAAGGAAGAAAGAAAGAAAGCAAAGGAACTAAAGTGTATATTGATCAGAGAGGTATTATTGGACTAACAATAGATTTGAATATTTGCAAATCAAAGTTGTATTTTGAACAGATCATTTACTATATCAGTTTAACCATTGATTAAGAAAATCTCTTAACCGAGTGGGATTTAATAGTCCTTATTATATTGAGATACTCAAGAGTATCAAAAGGTTTTCTTGTTGACAACATAGTGAGTGCTAGGTCAAAATACAAACTGCTGGTTTTAAATCCTCTAACAAGGTCGCACTTAACAATGTCTATTGTAACCTTTAATAGGGTTGGCTCTTCACTGACCTCACTTCAGAAGAGTGAAAATATTTTGGGTTACCGGTCCCAGATGGTTTTTCCCATATTGGGTTTCCACGTTAAAATATATGTGTCAAATGTGTATATTTTTCATTGCATTGATATTTTGTTTTACACATTATTGAAACTGAATTGGTCAATTAACACTAAGTTTATTTGCTGCTATTTGGTAAAGTTTAGAAAAGATAGACAATGTATCTTACCAAGCAGTTTATATTTGTTAAGAATATTTATGGCATACATCTTGATGAAATTGGGACTGTAAGATAACTAAAGGTATTATATTTGAGATATAAGTTTTTGGTTGGATTTTTGGAATTATTATTAAGGGCACTGATTTACCCCCCTCTTAGTTATTATAACATTAACTGCCTTTTGGGTTTTTTTTTTGGGCTAGTTCATTTGTTCCATTATCTTTTTCTTGTCTCTTCTCTATTTCCTTCACATCCACTAGACTTGGGTTTTGGGATTGGTGGGTGCCCGAGTCAAAGTACTAATGTTGGTTACAAATGAAAAATGCTCAAGAAACCAACGCTCTTGAGTGGTTTTTCTTACGGGTGTTGTTTCTTAGTTTACATTGTGATAAGGAGGAATGAGGGTCATACATCTCTCTAATTACCAATGGAAGATGTCATCACTTCTGACTTTGGGAACGTTCTCTGTGCTGAACATTTCTTTGGATAATTTGACCAAGAAATACCTCTACTCCAATTTTTAAGGACTACTTGGGATGGGGTCAAGATGAACCAATACAAGGCAAAAAGAAATAGTGGGCCCCCCAAAAAGGAGGAAAGTAGAGACACAGATGGAAAAAGGGGGCAAGAAGGACCGAAAGTGAAAGAAAGAAAGAAAATAAGAACATAAACAAACAAACAAACAAAAAATGAAAATACAAGGGATGAAAGGAAATCCCTCTTAGGTTCCAAAATAATGTTTGAGGAATTTCCCATTGACTAGAGATGGGGTCAAATCCCCATCTAAGGCACTGAGCTTGAAGGTGTTCTCCCCCAAGATCTATGATATCTGGTAGGGACCTGTCCACAATTTTTGAAACTTGGTTTGGCTACCCAGTTTTTATTTTTCCTTGTCCCACATCAGGACAAGGTTTGATATCTTGAAAAATTTGATAATGGCTCTCTTGTCAAACCACCGCTTGACAATGGCTTGGTGCTTTGATACGTGCTCCAAAGATAAATTTATTTTCTTCTCCAGGTTAAGGAGATTCATGAGTTGAAACTATACTCAATCTTTACCTACAACATATTGGTCCATAAATCTCAAGATTGGTATTTTCAAGTTCATAGGGAAGACCAGTTGCAGGCCATAGACTAGTTGGTATGGGGATGTCCCTAAGGAATTTTTATCCTCACCCGGTTGGTCCACAAAGCATATTTCAGCTATGTATGCCAATATTTGGGATTTTCATCTACGAGGTGTTTGATCATCATTGTCATGTTTTTTTTTTGTGGATTCCACCAAGCCATTTCCTTGTGGATAGTAATTAGATGAAAACTTTAGAATTACCCAATTGTCAAAGTCTCATTGTGTGAGCATAGTGGAGGAAAAAGAGGGGGCATTGCCACATACTAGATAAAATGACATCCCAAACCTACTTATGATGTGCTCTTCTAAGAACTTGGTTACCACTTCAGTGGTGCTATTTTTTAGTACCCGGGCTTCCGTCTGGCACATGCAATAATTGGTGGATGTTAGAATGAACTTATGACCTAGAGACAAAGTGGGGTTAATCATTGCAATGAAATCCAAGCCCCACTAGACAAATGGATGTACTTCGTATACTGGCTGTAAGGGCATCGCTGGGTTCTTCTCCCAATTTGCACTTGTCTCAAAGGTGTTGCATGATCTTACATGTTTGTTGGTGTCTCTAAACAACATCGGAAAATAATATCCTTCTCTCAAAATTTTGTGGGAAGTGGCTTCAATTGACCCATGGCATGTCCCATATTTGTCATGGAAATCATCCAGGACTTATTTAGCTTTGAGACTTTCTAAAAATCTTATGTATAGACCCTCATAATTGCATTTGTATAGCTGACCATTCTTCAAGATATAAGATATACTTTGATTTTCAGGGCCCTTATTTGGGAGCTATTCATCCCTTCTAAGCAGTAGTTCTACAGTAAGTAGTAGAATATGTCTTGGTACCATATGTTTTGTATTCACACCTTGATCAGTGTAATTTTGGCATGTTAGACCTTCTTCTACATTAGAGATCAGATTTATCAAGCCTTTTCTCCTTAAAAATTTAATTGGTTGGCTCTTGAGGTTGAATTATTGTAGAATAGCCATCCATTTTCCCCTTCATTCCCCTAGTTTTTTTGCATCAAAAAATATTTTGTGGTGGTGTTAGGGATCATCCCGAAATATTTTCTCCTTAGGATATAATGCCAAAAATTATTTACCTCTTTGAACAAAGCAGAGAGTTGTTTGTCTAGATTAGGGTACCTGACTTCGACGTTCTTAAGGGGGAAGTTCATGAAGGCTATCAACCTCTCATTTTCACCATCCTTTTTCTGTGTGAGGATACCTCTGCATGGGTGTTCAAATGAAAAGGAATACACCTTGAAGGGGATAGTGTAATCTGGGGTGACAAGGACGGGGGCTGTAGTGATTGCATTCTTTATCTCCTCAAATGACTTCCTCACTGGGATAGTCCACTTGATTTTAGCATATTTCTTCAGCATGTCATCTATTTTTATTACTATCTCAGTGAAACTGTTAATGAAATTCCTTACAAAGTTAATCTTTCTAATGAATGATTTCAACTCCTTGTGGCTATGAGGTGGTGTTAGCTTGAGAATGGACTGTACCCATTTGGGGTCTATTACTATCCCTACTTTTGAGATTATGTGCCCTAGTAGCTGCTTTTCATGACCCCAAACACACATTTCAATGGATTGATAGAAATTTTGTACTTCCTACACCTTTGAAGGACTCTCCTTTGGTCACTTATGTGATCTATTCATTGTTTGGAAGAAACTGTGAGGTCATCCATATAGATGATGATGCAGTTTCTAGCTAGCCCCTTGAAAGCTATGTCAATTTCTCTTTGGAATGTGGCCCTAGCATTAATTAAACCAAAGGGAATCCATCAATAGGTGAATTTCACCCATTTGGAATGTCATCTAATTGCATGGCCTTGGTCCTATCTAGTTTAGTGAACACAGCTGCACACCCAACATCAATTCTATCCTCAGAACTGCTCATGACCTTAGTACACCATTACGTACCTAATGAGAGGGTGGTAAAAAATAGAGAGGGAGACATGGTCTTGGATCTCAAACCAAATATTATTGAATATGTCTTCGATCTCCAAAAGGGATTTGATCAGTTCTATGACTTCTCCATTAACAAAGGCCTAAAAAGGTTTACAGAACACACTCTGAATGTGTACGATATTGCCAATTAGGAATATTTGATTGAATCCCTGCCCAAGAAAAAAATTGAGAGGATAAAATTGAGGAGAGGATACCTCAAAGATGACATCTAAGTGGCCACTACAATGATGATCTAACTGTATGGACTACCTCAGTCCATCAAGCTTGAAAATTGGATGATTTTTCTAATCGAGAGAATAAAAGGACGAAAAACCATATTCAACTAGGCAACCATTCTAAGTGACAACTTAGATGAACAACTGATCTCAATAAGGGATAACCCAAAATTATATATGACCTCATACATGGTATATTTTTTAAAAGAAAGGGAAGAATACCCGAGACTTATGAAATAGGGGGCCTTTGGCTAACCAAATGTATGGCCTTTCATAGTCTACCCACAGTTGAAAATGAAAGAAAAGATGCACAAAAATAGTCTAGATTATAGGGTAGTGAATGATGCTTTCACAATCATCCATTCAATAGAGGGTGATTATGCTAAAATATTATCAAAAGAGGATGCCACTAAGGTTAGTGAAATAGGGGTTTTCTACTTATAGTTCTGGACATTGACTTACATTAGAGTAGCAGGATCAACTCTCAGCCCCAAGAAGCTACCTAGATACCCTTCTGATTGGGTAATTATTATAGAAATGACCAGATAGCTTGTAGACATATATGAGCACATAAAGAAGAAGCATTGTTGGGATTTCCCCATATCAATAGGCTCGTATATCCTATAGGATATAAAGATATGAAAGTCTTTGGCATTTGAATGGGATGAGTGCCCATTGAAATTGTATGCACACATTAGGACCAAGTTTGACTGCATAAGCACCTACAACCACATCATGGATAAAAACTATGTTCATGAGCCACATATATAAGATCATTGGATCAATTGCGTGGATGATTATGAGGTCCAAATAAGGGACTATTATAGGATGAATTTAACATTGGTAGAGGTGGCCCTACAGATCAGAATTCCTCCCAAAGTTTGGGACAAAGATACAGAAAATGTGTTAGATCCTTTGTACAATAAAGACAAGATATACACCAGACCGATTCTAAATGCCCAAATAGATAAAGATGAAAATGATAGTATTGATTTCAAGGCAAGGAACATAATCATGGACATCATTTGGGGCCCATTTACTACTTACAGAACTTTGTTGAGAGATGAGAGGGGGTAGTTGTCCTTTTCGGAGGCCTTTTTCAGGTTCCAAAAATCTATGCATAATCTAATCTCACCAATTTTATTCCTTACTAGTACCAATTTTTCGGCCCATGTGGAGTGTCAAATTGGGAAGATTATATTATCATCTACCAACTTCTGGACTTTGTTTTGTATTAGAGGCTCCATTATGGGGTTCATGGGTCTTTGAAGTTGTCAGAAAGGTTTGGAGTCTGGTTTCAGTAGGATGTTGTGTACTATGACTGATTTTTCGTATGTCTTCAATTCTTCATAGCTCCAGGCTATGGTACCTCAATACTCAGAGAGGAGTTGGACCATTCTCTCCTTCTCTTCTTTGGTACCTACTTTCCCAATGTGGACATATTTTGGCTCATCTTCTATGATGAGTTTTGAATATTTCATATTCTTTACCATTAGGTGGTACATCTGTCTGTCTTCTTGTAGCGGTCCCATCACTGTAAAAAATTATCTCTAGTTCTACCATCCGTTTAGGTATGGAATTGGTTCTTAAGTTTATGATGCCTTGATTGTCGGGTGCTTTTGGGTTTGCTTCGTCCTTGACTTCTTCCTTCCCTTCTTCTTTAATTTGCTTTTTGAACACACCTACACACATGATGAACTCAAGGATGTGTTGGTCATCTTGGAAGACCTGCAAGTTGGTAATATTTTCTGGGATGGCTGGAGCCACAATGAGATCCACCAAGAACTTATTCAGTTTTGAATTTTCCATTGGGTTTAATAAGCTAGCAGACACAACTAGTGTGTCTACGGTGACACTCTTTCTTTTTAGGATGGATTTGATATTGAATTCTTCAATGTCTTTGAGCAAGTTCCATGCTCTATTTCCTATAAGTTGAGAGCCTCTTATCATTTCAATGATATTGATTGTGGATCTATTTGATGATCAATTATGAGTCACCTTTCACTGTCAGGGATTTTATTCCCTTTTCATGAGATAGGAGGAGTCCACAAACTAACGTCTCATACTCTACAACATTTATAGTGCACAAAAATTGTAACTGACAAGAAGCATAGAAATAATTACCTCTTAGATTTATCAGCTCAATCCCTGCACTGACCCCTTGTTTACATTTGGACCTGTTGAAATGAAGTTTCCATATTTGGTATTGTTTTGCAAGTTTTGACTTCGCTTGGAAAATTTCTAAAAAATTTACCATTTCATTCCTTGGTTCCTTTCCTCCCTCACTATCTGAGGAGGACAATTCTTCTTTCCCTATCCCTTGAGTGCCTTCGGGACCCATAGATTTGGCACTTTCACTTTGTTGGTTCACCTGTGGTCTCTTGTAGGGTGGGCAAGCACCATCATCTGAAGTACTCTAATCACTAAGCATATCAAGAGTAGGGCTCTTTCCATCAGAAGTCAATCCACCATCTTGAATTCTATCTAGGATGTCCTTACTAGTGGGGCTATCCACCCTTGGAGTGATGTCACCTACATTTTCACTTTTGGGTTTCTTGCCTTCTGTTCCCAGACCTTTTAAAACTTTGATTGGTAAGGCAATTTAGGTGAGCACTCACGATAATGCATCTTGACAACTTGGAGATGTGAATTATGAGTGCCTTACTTGGTGTAATCGATAGTATCCTGGTAATAGGAGGATGTAGGGATCTCCATCCCATCCTAGGTGCTGCTGGCTTGTTGTCATGTTGCTGATGAAACTTTTGAAGATGTCATCATTGGGGCTGAAATCTAGAAGACCTTGTATGGGACTGTAATCTTGTTCTTCAGTCTCTTTGATCTAAAACATGAGGATATAATCCATCCAATAGATACCTAGGTCAGTTTGTATGAATAGGACCTCGTTTGGGGCATTATAATCTGTAATCATCTTTTTCAATTTAGGCTCGACATCAATCTTTAATAGGTTTTTCAATCCATTCCACATAACCATAGTTGGCTGAAGTCAGTGGACAACCATCCTCTCAAACATTTGGTCCATTCTTGACTCAACAACATCCCATAGGTCTTGGGAATATCCACTATGTGCACATTAATGTATTCTTGTATCCTTGGGTCCCCAACCAATTGGATGTGCACATCTTTAAGTACGCCGATCACTTTGACCTTTGTCTTGTCTAGTTGGATTATCACCTAGTTTGTTGTCTGGGGGACCATCCCTATCTTTTAGAAAATAGACAAGGGCATGAGATTACATGAAGCTCCTAAATAAATTAAGCACTTGTGCAAGTTTTTTCTGAACATTTACAAACTAAGTAGAAATGGTGGCACTTCTATCTTATCTTTGAACATTGTAGGGAAAGATTATGAAGTGTTGATATTAGATGTGAGGGTCCTTGTGTGTGTGGTTGTTATTTCTCTGGAGTAGTTGAGGGACTTCAGGAGTGCTTATCTTTGGGAAGGGAAGCCTTGAAGCATATCAAACATGGAGATATTCACCTTTTTTTTTATTTAGTTCCTTGACCACATTATATTTGTCAGCTGACCAAGCCCAATTTTTGTAACTTAGAAATGTGTTTGGTAGAGTTTATGTAGGAGCATTCAGACCCTTAGTGTGTGCTAAAATGTTGACACACTTCTATGAATCATTCCATCCAAGGTTTCTCAAGAATGAGGCCTCAAATATCGATCCATAGCTCTCTAGTCATGGAGTGCAAAGGTGTGAAATGGAGGCCCTTA
>MU224796.1:2277905-2300363 GCA_018584345.1 Thuja plicata | reverse complement strand
TTCAAATCTTCTTTAAAGATAAGTAATTCAAGTCATAGACATGCTATTAGAAATGATAGTGAAAGTGATAATGAGGATCAAGGACTTGATGAGATTGAAGCACTAATGACAAGAAGACTGCAGAGAGGCAAAGGTAGATACAAAGGTAAATTACCACTCGTATGTTTCAATTGTAAAGAGGTTGGATACTTTTCTACAAGATCTCCAAATAGAAGAAAAGATGACAGAGGTAATGATAGATCATATGAGAAGAAGTTTGATAGAG
Source organism: Thuja plicata (assembly GCA_018584345.1). Taxonomy (NCBI): domain Eukaryota; kingdom Viridiplantae; phylum Streptophyta; class Pinopsida; order Cupressales; family Cupressaceae; genus Thuja; species Thuja plicata. The sequence continues at coordinate 2,300,098 of MU224796.1, read as the reverse complement.
GTGATAACATAGATTACCGAAGCAACCAACAATCTGACAAAAGAGATACCCGAGACTACAAGGAAAAAGGGAAGATAGATTGTTACATAGTTGAGAATAGAGCTGATGACACTGACACCAAATCAGAAGAAGACATTGAGATGGTATTTGTAGCCATGAAGGATGATTCAGACAAAGAAGAAGAAAGGTATGTAGAAACTGCACTCATATATAAAGTTAGTAAAAATGATGTCTAGATCATAGATAGTGGCTGCACTCACCATATGATTGGTGATAAACAAAATTTTGAGACTTTTGAATAAGTTATAATGGTGGTTCAGTGAGAATGGGAAATGATACACCTTGTCCAATTGAAGGTAAATGAACTATAATGTTGAATAACCCGATCAAATGTGAAAATGCTTATTGGGTAAAAGGATTGAATTATAATACGTTAAGTGTTTCACAGCTAAATAATACAGGTCACTGAGTGGCATTTGAAAATAAGAAGGAAAATATATTCAATGAATTAGGAAGGTTGATTGGAACTGGTGAGAAGACAAAAGGTAACCTTTTCTATCTTGATGACACTAACACCACTTGTTTAATGGCTAGAAATGAAGACATATGGTTGTGGCACAAAATATTGTGTCATGTGAATTTTGACAACATGATAACAACAAAAGGAATGTTAGAGGCTTACCGAGCATGACTAAGCCCGAGCATATCATGTGCAAGAATTATCAAAAAGGTAAGATTACAAGGTCTAGTTTCAAGAGTAAAACCCATACATCTAATGCAATTCTAGAATTAGTCCATACAGATCTATGTGGACCATGAGGACAAAGAGTTACTATGGAGATAGGTATTTTATTCTCTTTTTTGATGATTATTCTAGAATGACGACAATCATGTTCCTAAAAGATAAATCAAAAGCATTCAAGATTTTTAAATGGTATAAGGCTATGGTAGAAAAACAAAGTGAAAAGAAATTGAAATGCTTAAGATCAGATAGAGGAGGGGAATTTACTTTAGATGAATTCACAAACTATTACAATGAGCATGGAATTAAAAGATAGGTTTCTGCACCGAGAACACCACAAAAAAATGAAATTTCTGAAAGGAGAAACAGATCAATTGTTGACTATGCAAGAACATTGATGATTGAGAAAAGCATCACTCAAACTTTCTAGAGGGAAGCTATTAGTACTTCTATCTACACATTGAATAAAGTACAATTGAAGAAGGACACAATGAAGACACCTTATGGGCTTTGGTATGGTCATACACCCAATGTAAGTTAGTTCAAAATCTTTGGAAGTCAATGTTATATTTTAAAGGATGATAGAAATGGAAAACTTGACTCCAAAGGTGAAGAAGGTATCTTTCTAGGGTATTCAACCAAAAGCAAGGCTTATAAATGTCTTAACAAGACATCTAACAAGATCATTGAAAGTGCAAATGTGAAAAGAGATGAATTTGTAGAAAAGAATGATAAGGAAAGAAGAAAAGAACTAGAGGACTACAACAAGTTTGTTTATACAGAATCTGACAATCCACCCAAGCAACAGTGTATCACTCCTGAGCAACATAACATTGCACCCAAGCATCAAGCTACAATTACCGAAAATCAGGAAACCCCTAAAGATGATGTTCCAAACAATGGAGATGAGAATGAAGGTCAAGAAGATGATCAAAATGATGAAAAAAGGGCTGAACCAAAAATTTCCAAGTATGTCAGAAGACATCATCCACATAATCAAATCATAGGAGACAAGAAGGCTGGAATGAGAACAAGAAGTAAGTCACTAAACACTAGATGTTTACTTTGTGATTTTGAGCCTAAATCTATTAATACTACACTTGAGAATGAAGAATGGGTCAGTGCTATGAATGAAGAAATAAATAGATTGAGAAGAACAACACATGGACACTAGTACTGAGAACATATGATAAGAATGTCATTGGTACCAAATGGATATTTAGAAACAAGCTGAATGAGAATGGAGAAGTCACAAGAAACAAAGCAAGGTTAATATGCAAGGAATATGCACAAGAAGAAGGTATTGATTATGGAGAAACCTTTGCACCCATTATTAGACTAGAAGGAGTTAGAATCTTACTTGCTTATGCTGCATTTAAAGGATTCAAGGTATACCAGATGTATGTCAAATCTATATTCCTAAATGGAATACTAGAAGAAGAAGTATACATTGAATAACTAGAAGGGTTTGTTGATCCAGATAAGGGAAACATGGTATGTAGACTACATAAAGCCTTGTATGGATTGAAACAAGAACCTATATTGTAGTATGAAATACTTCACTCCTATATCATTAGCATAAAATTTGTTAGAACAACTGAAAATAGAAATTTGTACTTAAAAGAAGATATCGATGGTAATATTCTAATTGCTGAAATTTTTGTTGATAATATCATTTTTGGGGGAAATGAATTGTTATGCTAATCCTTTGCTAATGAAATGAACAAAGAATTTGAAATGTCTATATTTAGGGAGATCCAATTCTTTCTTGGTCTACATATTCTTCAACAAGATGCAGGCATATATATCACTCAGTCCAAATACATCAAGGAAGTGATGAAGATATTCAAGATGGAAGATTCCAAACCAGTTGGAACACCTATGGCACTGGATGTAAGATAACAAAAGAAGATAAATCCAATGAGGTAAATTAGACCTTGTATAGAGCAATAATTGGCAAACTAATGTGTGTTGTTCATACTAGACCAAATATAGCACATGCAATTGGAATAGTTACAAGATTCTCTGCTAATCCCAAAGAATCACATATGACTGTTATCAAGAGAATTTTGAGATATCTGAAGAACACCAAGGACTATGGCTTATGGTATAAAAAAGAAGGAAAATTTGAGCAACAATTCTATACAGATGCTGATTGGGCTGGAAATATTGATGACCAAAATACCACAACTATAGGAGCATTCTTTATGGGTAACAGACTTGTCACATGGATCAGCAAGAAGCAAGGATGCATCTCTCAGTCTACTGCAGAAGCAGAATATGTGGCTGCTACTGCAAATTGCTCCAATATTGCATGGATCAAATAGTTGTTGGAAGGTATGAATATGAAGATTCTTGAACTAGTAATTATCTATTGTGATATAACACCAGTGAAATTAACATTTCTAAGAATCCAGTCATGCATGCTAAGACTAAGCATATTTCTATCAAGTATCACTATCTAAGAGAATAAGTGAAAGAGAAGGAGGTGATACTAGAATATGTTCAATCAAAGGAACAATCAGCTAATATATTCACCAAGCCATTACCAAAAGATACATTTGAGTACCCGAGACAGAGAATAGGGGTCAAACCCTTGTCTATCAGTCAGTAAGCTGACTAGAAGGTTGCATCAACCTACACACAATCTTAAGATCATTCTTGTTGATGCAAACACTAAGACGAACAATGAAATATACATCTATACATAGCAAGGTACATGTATGCATCTAATACCAGAGACATTGTATTACTAATGGATAAGAAAATTCAAGGAATATAATATATAAAGGGATGGAACATGATATAAATGATTTTTGTTTGGCATTGTTGTCAAAGGGAGAGATTATTTCATTATCATTAGGGAGAGATTTTTTCATTAATCATAAAGGAGAGATTATCTCATTGATCAGAAAAGATTATATCATTATCCATGAACAGAAGTTCCTGAGAATCAGAAGGAAGAGTTAATTAATATTCAAAGGGAGAGAAATTGATTACATATGAAATATCCATCTTAGGGAGAGAAGTAACAAAGGGAGAGAGTTCATAAAAAGAGAAATATTATTGTCAAAGGAAAAATAGATTATCAAGAAGAGGAACAATCAAGGCAGAGCACATATCAGAACAAAGACATTAGATGCTACATCTATCCAGTGAAGGGATTGAAGATTGAAGATGACCATTCTACAAGAAACAAATCAAAGCTATTTTTGAGCTTACCAAAAGCCAAACATTTGTAATAGTTACACTATGAAAGATTGATGAAACTGTATATTTCATATTGTATTAGTAATAGTATAGTATGATAATGTAGTATGTTGCCATCAATGCCAAAGGGAGAGATTGATGACATAACAGTGATTGAATGTTTGAAGATGTTAATATTGATCACCAAAATGCAGAATGATAATGCAAGACATTAAATTAGTTAATGGATTGTATTTTCATTCATGTCAACTTTATATAATCTAATTGGTTATAATCAAAGTGTCAAGACTTCAGAGAATCAGAGAGATAAATATTATGCTTTCAATAATGTAGATTAGACAAGCATTCACTATGTGACTTCAAACATTGATGACTAGTGGAACTCGACAGACAGAGATCACCGAAAGTCAAGTCATAGTGATGCCCGAGAAAAAACACCGACGAGCATTATCGACGAGTAGAATCACAAGTATAACCAACAGCTAGAATCATAATGTAAACTAACAGAGAATCATGAGGAGAGTTGGAGTGTTGACCAAAGCTTACAAAGAGTTAAAACACCAAAATTAACTTGAGTTTAGAAACGACAAAATTTCTAGCTGACAGAGCTAAATATGGACTTAACTGGTAGTTATCATTGTTTTCATTGACAAGATAAAGCCATAGATAAGTAAAGGATTTAAATCTATTTTGTCTAGTTGGCAAGAAGACATTTGCGAGATAAAATAAGACTTTTGCTTTAAATCTGATTGGATAAGATTTTGGATCACACCAAGATCAAGAAAATCAAGAACCTAAAAATGGTGATATATTATCTATAAAGAGACAACTTAATTCATTTTGAATTAAGGGGATTGAATGAAAAAGAGGAGGCTGAAGAGAAACTAATGAAGAGAAACTTCAAACAGTCCTGATCAATCAAGATGAGGAAAGAGCTAAAGAATTCTATGGACACTGAACAACAGAGCATAACATCACTGAGAAGAATAAAAGTGGAGCAAAGGTATTAAAAGGAAATATTAATCAGATTATTTTTATGAGCTTACAATAGATCTAAAAATCTGCAAGTATAAGTTATATATGTGAACAGATCATACTATTTCAGTTTAACCATTGATTCAAAAAGTCTCTTAACCGAACATGATTTAAAGATACTTTCTATATTGAGATACATCCCAAGGAGTATCAAAAAGTTTGATCATGAAGATAGCATGAGATACCAGATACCTATTGATAGGCCAAGAGAGTGTTTGATCAAGGAAGGTAGAATAGAGATTCCCAATATCAAGTGACAGACTAAAATTTTAAATCCTCTAACAAGCTCACACCTAATAATGTGTTTGTAACCTTTAGCAAGGTTGGCTCTTCACCGAGCTCACTTTAGAAGATTGAAAATTTTGGGTTACCGGTCCCAAGTGGTTTTTCCCTTAACAGGGTTTCCACGTTAAAAATCCATGTGTCAATGTGTTTATGAGTCATTACTTTAGTGTTTTTCATTACACATAGCTAATATGGATTGGTCGGTATACTCTAAGTAATTTACTATTTTTCAGCAAATTAATAGACTGCTATTTGGTAAACATACATAATAAGGTTTAACAAAGCATTCCAAGCAGTAGTAATTTGATAAGTATATTAGAAGGAATTCATCTTATAGGAATGAAGATAACTAGAGGCTTAATATTGTGGTACTAAGTTTTTGGATTGATTAATTAGAATATTTTTGAGGCCACTGATTCACCCCCCCTCTCAGTTATTACTAACATTTTGATGATTGTAATGTTCCTTTTGTTTCTTTAAGAGCTTGTGGATTTTCCTTATAAATATTTTTTTATGTGAGTTTGGAGCATCCATTGGGTAATGATTCCTTACCCAATGCTTAGTTTTGAAAATGTTTAATTTTTTCCTTAATAGATGTGTTCTCAAGTAAAAAATTGTTTATTCTTTCCATAGACTAGTTTTAAATCTTATTTTTATTATATAGGGAGAGTCCAAGAACTCTCTTGGCATTATGATGTATTTTTGAGGTGAAATGATGAGTTTAAGTTTTTCATTGATGGAAGCTTATTAACTATATTAGTTTTGGCGAATAGGTTATAGTTACCGATCGAAAGGATGAATATGTGAAACATATATGCTAAGTTTTTTGACTGGTGAACATGAAGACAGTGAGTGGAATTTTTTTTAGTAGCACTCAAGATGGTGAGAAATTGGGAGATGCGATTGTTATTGATGCATCCCTATGATTAGAATAATCCAAACGTATGACTGTGACAGATAACTCAACTTTTTGTTAAAGTTAATATTTTTATGATTGTTCTATATGAACTGATTGAGTTACCGATTGGTTCCTGATGATTAGATGGTGGAGGTGGTTAAGTTAATGTCAATGTTTTCTATTAAATGTTTGTATTACATTTTGGGCTGACTTGTTAAGTTTTATTGGCACAATTATTCATAAGTTAAGTAAAAGTTGAGGGACAAATTGTGGATTGTTTTTAATGTTTTAATCAACTTAAAAATAGCTATATAAAGGAATGTTAAATCAATGATTTAGGGTTGATTTTTTTTTTTGTGGTTGCAATTAGAGATAGAGGTATAGTATTACATCAAGAGTTCAGAGACTGAATTGCATCTTATATGCAAGAAATTTCATTCTAGATCAGTGATTTGAGCTCATTGCTCAAGGCTAAGTCTAATACGTTAGCAAGGTTAAATCCCTTAATAGGGTGGACTTTAACAAGTATTTTGTAAAAATTCTCTAACAAGGTGATTTATAAGAAGGAATTCTCAATCCTCTAGTGAGGTAGATCTTAATAGGTCTCTTTGTAATTCTAACAAGGTACTAGTCACTCTTAACTAAGTGAGCCCCTAACAGGGTATTGCAAGCTCCTAACAGGGAAATGCTTTTACTACAGTGAAGATATTTGTGGGTGTCATCCCCACCGTGGTTTTCTCCCTCTTACAAGGGTTTCCACGATAAAAAAATAGTGGTGTTATGGTTTATGCTCTTTAGTTGATTGAATTACTTGACTTCTATTTCATAGTTACAGTTGCTTGTTTGGTCTTGTGGAAGTTACTTAAAATCTTATTCAGTTTATTGGTTGAATTTGTTCATTAACTGTTTACATTGATTCATCCCTCCTCTGAGTGCTTCTATATACTAACACCCCTATCCACATGTATTTAGTTGGGGAATTTATCTAAAAGACTCCCCATGACCAAAGGGAGTGTCATCCTATAATAATACATTATTCCTACTTTATAATCATTTAAAATGTTAGACATGAAACATTAAAAAAATGGTATATGCAAAAAGAATGATATAATAAAATGATAGATTTTTCTCATAAGGTCAAATCCATACTTGGTACATCAAACAAGTGCATTTTAACTATACTAGTTCTAGATTAATTATCTTTGCTACCTAAATGCTATATAGGAATATGCACTTACCTTGATGAGGAGTGCATATCTAACCCTTTTCTTACTAGTGATCAATTTTGATCTCCACCACCTACTTAAAAATTTCCAACAATTTTATATTATTTCTAAGCTTCCAAGGGACTCTATATGGTGCCTTGTAGAATCCACCCACTCTAACAAAGGAAAATATGTTGAATCGGTTAAGACAACTTCCCAAATTAACCACTACCGTTGTTTCTTCCAATAATAGTCTCTTTATATAACCATTCTCCACGAACATAATAATTAGATATACAAGTGAATCATTATACTTAAATTATAATATCTCTAACTCTCCTTCAGTTATAATTAGGGAGAAATCTCATAAACTTTAGTTTCATAGAACCACATAGTGCATACATGGTTTGGTATTCAAAAGTTGGCCTAAAAGCCAATAATTAAGCCAATTAGGAGCTCATATGGATGTTGGATAAGTCCTAATTAGTCTAATGAGCCATTTATTGATGTATCCCACTATATCCTAGTTTAGCATAAAAATCTAGAGGATAAAGTAGCACATCCAAGGCTAGATGCCCTTTGCATTTGGAGAAAAAAACACCCAACTAATAAGGAGGGTATTGAAATATTTGGCATAATAATATTTATTATTATAATATTTTATATTATTATGTAAATGTTACACCCAGGAGCACCTAGATGGACATGCAACATGTAGAAACTCCTTTGGAATATTCTTGGGGCCACTTGATGAGTTGTATTACATAACATTATAATATTTTTTTTGATGTAATTTTTAATATTAGGGAAATAAAATAATAAAGTACCCAATATTGAATGTGGGATGAAGGGGCTAGGTAGAGCATAGTTTTAGGACATGGTTTATTTAATACCTTGGTGGTTTTGTGAGAGCCATTTTTTTATAAAAGAAACCACATGGATAGTTGTTGAGGTGATATAGGTTTATTATTTGTGGAGGTTGGAAGGATGACATGGGATGTGTGGTTTCTTTCTTGGTCACATGGAGTGCTTGTTTATGGTCGGCACTTTGAAGACTTTCATGATGTATTCTAATGCTACATTGTTGAATAATACATGGATGGAGGATTATTTTGGAGGTTTTTTGTTTCTTTGATGAGGGTTTTCCGAGGGTATATCTTGTGTCACATTTTTGCGGCTATATTATTTATTATCTTACATATTGATTTAAAGTATTTTCTACTTGAAATATTTAATGGGTTATGTGGAATTTGTCATATGTTGGATACAATTTTCTTTATACTTTTCATTGGGAAATGAAAACACCCTATTAAGGAGGGTAAAGAAATATTTAGCATCCTCTTAGAATTCACTTATTTGGATGGCCTTGGCCACTTCTACTAATGATATCGTTCTCTTTAATAATAGGTTATCATTAATAAATTTGATAGCATGTTTGGTTTTTCCCTCACAATACTTTGCTTCCCCCATTCATATTTATTCTCATTAGTAATAAATTGGAGCCTAAAAACTCTCTTAATCTCCTCTTCGTAGGCACAAGCACAATTGAGGACCGATTCTAGAGATTGAAGATAGAATGGAAAATACATTTCTTTCACAAACTTAAACATAGCTTTGCATTGAGCCATAAGTATCCTTGTATCCTTCAACATTGAACCATTACAAGTATCCTTGGACATTCACATACTCAAGTTTAGTATCTCCAATGTCACTCCATAGAGATAAAAATATAAGATGAGGATGACAACCTTTATTTTGTACTTCATTTCTTTAGGTAGTATTTGTTCTTGTTGGATACATATATTTCTAGGAGTAATAGAGGTCATAGGTAGAATCAAGAAACACACTATTTCACTTGGTTAGTCATAAATATATACAAACAATAAAGAAAAAATAAAGCCTCAATAAGTATATAATATTTAAATTTTTATTTATTTGGTGATGTGCTGTTAAAGGATCAAAATTTTAGACCTTTGAAAATGACTCATGCATTAGGTATTGGGCATACCAAAAATTTCAATGTTGAATATAGAATGTAAACACTTGTGAGAAAATTTCACCCTGAAGTGCATAAAATAGGCCTAAAAGACCACCTAGAGTCAATAGTATCAATCTCAAAATGAGAGAGACAAACCCTACCAAAAAGTAATGAGAAGAGAATGATAGGGACAAGAAAAGGGTTTCAATATCTATCTCCAAATATACACACATGGTATCAAAACATGCGCTTGAGAAATGGAAATCACAACCAATTAAAATACAAAGTATACTGGTCTCAAGGGCATGATGAAGCATGCATAAAAGAAATAATCTATAAAAAGATAGAAAATGACCATAAAAAAGGGAAGAAAATAGGTAGTAAGTGCTGGAAAGTGATCCTTTTTGATGATATAAATAAATTTTTGGTTGTTATTTATGGAAAAACATCTGGCATATTGATCGATTGATTTGAAGATAAGTTTTGATGATTCAGTTATGGAATCGGCTAAGTATAGAAGTAGAAATACAAAGGTATTTTGGGTATCAAAGATTGAGATCAATGAGTTATGACATGTGAGCTTAGAGGAAGATAATATGGAGTATGTATGACCTACATCTAAGATAAATTTGATTTTGGTGATGATTACAAAGAGTTAGAGAGATTTGAAGACATGTGACAACAACAGAATAGAGCAGCTGAACTATATCGATGTTTTGGGGAGTATAGCTTGGACTCCTGGTGAGATAAGTTAGATTATGGTTGTGGCTAAACTATATTTTTATTATGTAAGAGCACCAAATTTGTAATTAATCTTTTCACTATTAATTATATTTTGCATTGAGAGCCGACTATGTAATATTGGTTAAGTGAGCCAACTTGGTAATATGAAAGATATATATATGAAGACTTTTTGTGGAGTGAAGATATGAAATGTAAGAGATGATGAATGTGATATGTGAATGGCAGAGTAGAGGATGACATAGATCATTGTAGAACTATGACTGGAACTATCTAAGCATTAGAGATGCTTGTTTGTTTCATTATTGAAGAACACTTTGTAAAAGAAGTTTTGTTGTAAGAGATGTAAGCTCAGTTGGCCCCTAATAGGGTGTTGTATACCTTTAATAGGGTTGTATTCCTCTAAAAAGGAATTGTACTATGTAATATTCAGCTCCTAACAGGGATAGGTCTCCTAACAGGGACATTGTTGTGGGTACCATCCCCACTGAGGTTTTCCCTTGGCCAGGGTTTCCTCGACAACAAATAATGGTGTTATGAGTTCTTTCTTATTTTCTTATGGTCTTTTGATTCCAGTATTCTTATGGTTTATGTGGAATTGGTTCAAAGTTTATTTTAAGTGTTGTAATACTGATTCACCCCCCTCTCAATATTACTTAATCCTAACAATTGGTATTATAACTTTTGGCCCTTGGAGAGAAAGCTTAAAAACTTAAGGGAGATCAAAATGGATTCAAATAATTTGAAAGACAAATTTGAAGCTGCACTTGAAGACCTTGTTAAAGCTAAAGATGAGAATGGTGACTTGAGATTCAATTTAAGGAGAGTAGAAGGATTCATATAGAAACTGAAAGACTTGAACTTTCTAGAAATCAGAGACAAGATCTTGTGGTTCAGATAAAGGAAGATTCAAATAATGATAATTCAGATTAGGTAAAGAAACTTGAACAAGAGAATGAGACATTGAAGCTTGAGAATGAAGCAATGGCTAAAGAGATTCAACAGGAAAAAGATGCTAAAAACAAGATTGAAGAAGCTTTGAAAAATGCAAATGTTTTGATGGAACAAATGAAGAATGAGGCTAACCATTATAATAACAAGTATCTAGAATTGGAGAAATACAATTAGATAATAAAGGGTGTACTTGTTAAGACAAAGAAACATATTGAGAAACTTCACATGAGTAGTGACTTGATCGATGAAAAAAGAGATAAACAAAAAAATAAAGGAGATATGACTGGTATTAGATTCAATGAAGCTAAATGTTCCAAGAATAAAGAAGAGAAACCAAATATGAAGACTGATGTAGAAAAACCTACACTTGAAGAACCTAGAGAACAAATCAAACCTTTCAAAGGTAGATGTTTTGGTTGTAACAAGTTTGGACACATGGAAACAAATTGCAAAGGTAATGCCCCTTTTAAAAAAAATTCTGGTTATTGTTTTAACTATAATGAATCTGGGTACAAGAAAGAAGAATGCATGAAACTCAATAAATCTGGATATAGACAAGACAATAGAGGAGAACCTACAGTGGAACCTACATCCTAAAAATGCAATAACATTGGACACATTGCGATGTACTGTAAGCTACAAGTAAATCAGGACATAACATCACCTATATGTTACAAATGCAACAATCTAGGACATATAGAAAAATTTTGCAGGTATAATGGAGTAAATAATAGAAGAGTACCACCTCTTGTGAACACAAACAAGAATGACAATGATACTATTATAAGTATTGCTGAACTAAAGAGTGATTTTGACGGTTGTTTCAAGAAAGCAAAAGATAACAACATTGGGAAGATATGGAAGATCAAAGAGACAAGTGAGATATTGGTTCAGGGAGAGACAATAGATGCTACTAGATCTTTTCCTAATGATAATAAAGTAGAATCGACCTAAATGGATGATTATGGTCTTAGGGGGAGATTTGGATGAAGATATCAACATATATCCCTCCCCTAATTTTGAGGAGTGAGATCTTGCAAGCTTAGGTATGATATTGGCCAACATCATGGAACTTATATCAAAGAGCGCAACATAGGAGGATTCATATATTATGATCACATGATTTATAAATTACTGGACAATATTGGGTAATGTGAGTTTTTGATACTTAACAATGTATAAAGCATCTAATATTTATCTATTTCCTTACTATTTGATGATCAATTACCTAAGTAAATCAGAGAGCAAAGAGATTCATACTATCCAGTGACTAATTTGCATGATCGATTGAAGTGAATACTCAATATTCAGTGTGTAAAAGGTATTTACATCTACATAAAATATGGATGTACCTATGATATATGATGTTGTGGATAGACCTAGGTACAAATAAAAGAAACATCCTTTTAAGTCATGTGAGTATGACCCTAAAGGAGTATTTTCCCAAACACCATATGACATTTTGCATGTTGAAGACATTAGGACATACATTCATTGCAAGTATGACATACTGAGTATTGATGATATTTCTACTGAAATGGAGTACATGGATGATAATGGAATAATGAGAGATGATTTCAAACATGTAGATAAGTTAAACATTATGAAAATTTTAGACTTATACAAATTCTGTGAGAGGAATGGTTTAAGATATTATTGAGTAGAGTTCATGATCAATTTATTTGGATAGGTGAACAACCTATGAAGATTTGCAGTTAACTAATACATGTGATTAATAGAATGGATAATACTAGAATCATCCCTGTGGTAGAGAATCATATTAAGAAGTAATTTGAAACCCTAAGACACTCGAATTGGGATAGGTGATATATGACAGTGAATGACATTTATCAAAAGGATGTGAGATTAATTTTGATGATACTTGGTTATAATTTTTACTATAGTAGTTGTATCATCTTAAAATGTAAGCACTTTCATGATAATAAAATTTATCCCTCCTTAGTGGGTGTTTTTTACCATCATCATATTGTCCCCTCATTTATGCATCCTCTCCTACTTCTGTGTCTGTTTAGGACCCTGTTTGGGCTTCTTCGAGCATCATCCCCCCATCTAGCATATTTTCCAGGGGTTCTGACTCCCTGGGTCAAGGTCAACCTTGACCTTGACCTAGGTCAAGGAGAACCTCGACCTTGACCTAGGTCCCCCTTTATAGTTTGGAAGTTTCTCGGATGCTGGAGGTCATCAAAAGTTCATTTCCTGATTCTGGGTCGGCTATTTTGGGTTCCGAAGTGACGATTCTTAAATTATATTTAATATAGGTCCTCTTCTAGGGATATAGGTCTAATTGGAATTTAATTCTCCTATGTAGGCCTCTCTAGAAGATTGTGCCCTAGTTTCATATATAAGGAAGTTTTCTCCTCTCATTTTCTCTAGGCATGAATTATCAAATCAAGTACGAATCATCGATAAAGCACTAAGCCTCTCTAAGAAAGAATTCATAAAGAAAAAATTTCAAGAATCCATTTTTCTACATGTTTTCAAGATTTTAAAGTGTTCAAGTCTTCCTCTCAAGCATTCAAGTTCTCCATTGAAGATCAAGGATCCAACCTTTCAAGCCTTTGAAGGGATTTAGTTCAAGAATTCAAGATTTATCATTCAAACCCTAGATCTATCCATCATGATGGTGTAGTCTTCCTTCAAGATCCTTTGTGCATCCTCAAGAATCATTCATTCTCTCTTCAAGGTGGATTCCAAGCATACAATCATGGATGTTTATGGTTTCTAATATTGAGCTCAAGCTTTCATATTTACATACTTGTTTACATTCTAAATACAATTGAATATCTATTGGTTATCATAGCTTCATTATTAGATTTACTTCTACTACTTGCTTGCATTATACATTTCAATTATTGATTTCAAGGTTAATTCCTAAGTCATGGTTTGAATAAGGAAAACCCCTCCCCCCAACAAATAAATCTATTTTTCTTGCAGGTATAGGTTTAGAACAACGGATTAGAGTGCAGATTTGGATACCTTATTTGGCAAACTTTCAGGATCCGGAAACAGATTTCTTGTTAGAGACTTTTTAGGTCAATTCTTCCCTAGGTTAGAATTAGAAATTCTGAGTCAATGGTGACATTGACTTGAGGGTCTAAATTGGAACTGTGTTAGAATGAAAAAATATTTTTGGGTTTTGTTCATTTTTGTGTTTCTATTCCAGGTCCGGTCTCAGATTTTCTAGAAATTGAGTGCAGACCCCCGAAAACAATATTCTTCAAATCTGTAACATTTCAAGGTTAGTACATTTCTCCCATCCATTTCAAATAAAGTTCTTAATCTTTCTAAACCTATCACACACTCTGTTCTATAAAATGGAAAATAAGATCTTTCTCTTTACTCCTATTTCCAAATGATTGATTCATTTATGCATTGATCCTTCCTTTGGTGTTAATCAATTTGGATCCTTCCTTTGTGTATGTAAGGATAAAAGGGGAACATCTTATTTATCCCTACATTTCAAATGTACCATTTCTTATGTTACATTTTGGTGAACCCGCGATAGACAACTCTTTCTTTTTGGTGTTAGATGCTTTGCCTCTTTTCCTTAGAAACTAGATCTTGCCTGCATACAAAATTAGTTTTATTTTACACTCTTGCATTTTAAAATACAAAAAAAATAAATCTACATAATCATAAAAATATAAATTTTTTTTCTTGCATTTCATTCACTATGAAGATCTTTAAGATGCCTTGGGGTATGGTTACTTTTCTCATTATGTTTATGAAAGTATCATCCATTTCATCATGTTTTTAATCTTCATGTTTCACTTGCTTATGCTATTTTGAGATTAACTAACACTATTCTTCCTAGTTTCAAAACTTTCATCAAGGATTTGTCTAGTGGACTTATTGCTCTTTTGGATTATGTGAAGAATTGGGTAGATGACACCCCATTTACTAATATTCCTAATCCTAATCCTATCATTCCTAATATAGTTCCTAATCCCCCTAATCCTAATCCTATCATGCCTAATCCAATTCCAAATATTCCTATTTCTATTTCTCCATCTTATATCCCTAGTTCTTCCCACACTTATGACGGGGCTCAAGCTAAGGTTCATGATGTCGATGTTCAAGAATTATTCCATTTACCTTCCCTTTCTTATCCAATACATGATGATATTAAAGGGAAAATCAAATAAACCTCTTCTTATCCTATCATTACACCATACACAATCTTTTCCCATGAGCACCATAATCAATCACCTCCTAGAGAATCTTTGCAAGATATGTACACTACCAGATATACTATGGTAGATAAACAAGGCTATAAGGGTTTAGGGCTTGGTGTCAATGAAAAAGGCATTAAAAACCTGATTCATTCATCCCCTAAACAAGATATGCATGCTATAGGATTCCTACCTTCTCAATTCAAGGTGGCTGATCTTAACTATCGTCCTCCTCTTCACGTTCTTCTTCCAACACCTTCCTTAGATCATGCTGGTACTCCTCAAGATGTGGCTAAGAAAGTGTATGTCCAACTAATGAATTCTAAGAAAGAAATTTGCAAACCTATTCCAAAAAATTCTCTCTCTAAATACAAATGTCCTTTTCATTAGATTAATACACATTTACTTTCTGATTGTGTGTATTTCAAACTATATGTTAGAGAAAGATCTGCTTTAGGAATTATATCTCATTCCCGAGCAGTATTACAATTTCTTCATAATTTTGATATAGGGCATTCCCCTTATTATTCTATAAATTAGATAATATTTTTTCTCCTCTTGTCTCTTAACTGGGGGGCAAGAGGTATTTCCTTCCAATCTTCTAGGATCCGTTATGCTCTTAGCATGTATTTTTGTTTTGAGTTTAATCAGTTATTCCTTCTACATTCTATCCTTATAATTTTATATTATGGTACATATTTCCTTCGCTCGTAATCATTCATGATATCTTTCCTAGGACATTTGTTTTGCAAAGATATCTCTTTGCTACAACAGCTCTTGATATAATTTGATATATCCCTTGCTTTCATCCCTGGGGGGAAAGGTATTTATTTTCTTCCTCTATCTAAGGATATACTTTCCTTAGCTTAGTGGCATTTGTTTATCATACAACATTATTTCCTTATAAAGATTTATGCTTTTGGCTATGGATACCCTCTTATATGAGAGGTGATTTTCCTAGGTCATCACCTCTTCTTTATTTTTCAAATTATGTTCTTTATAAATTCTTTCCTTTGCTTTGGGTTAGAGTTTAACTCCTTCATTCCGAGATTCCTCTTCCTCTTGATCGCAGGGGGCTTGATGATTGAATCTTTGGTCCCTCTTTTCTTTGGAAGATGACATATTATCCTAAGAACTCCTCTACGGTGGGTGTCTTTATGATAAGATCTCTTCCTCTTTGAGGATCCTTTTTCCATATGTGACTTATCCATTTCATGATTATCTATGCTCTTATAGGTAAGGGTCAATACTCTTTGCTAAGGATATAGTGTATATTGTTGTTAAGCTGGATATCTCCTTACATTTTGAGTAGGTATCCTCTTTCTCTTCCTTATCCTACCTAGTGGGTAGTCCTGATAAGGAGGGGATATATATAGGGTCTCCCTTATACTATAGTTTACATTTTACAACATGCTAAATCCTTGAAAGGAAACACACATAAGTTGCTAAATCCTAAAGAGACATGCATTTTTTTTTCTAAATCCTCGGAAGGTAATGCAAATAAGTTGCTAAATCCTGAAGAGATACACATTTTACAATATGATAAATCCTTGGAAGGTAATGCATATAAGTTGCTAAATCTTGAAAAGACACGCATTTTATATTCTATAATGATACAAGAATGTGGATCTATGGATATTTCAAAAGCCATCAGAAGATGCATTACAATTACAAAGCATAGTTTATGGGTGAACCTATTGGGATCTCCCTCCTTGGTGATTCATGGTAAGGTGGGAATCTTACTAGGTGAGGTAATCACTATCTCTTTTCTCTCTTTCAGTTTCATGCTAGTAGGATTAGATCATGAAGCTATGTTATCTTTAGTGTTTCTCTTGTCTTGCTTATGTAGTCATGTATGTTTTCTATGATTAATTTCTCTTTACTTTCATATCTTTATGCATGTATGTTAAGTTAGAATCCTTGGTCTAGGGGATCATTACCTTGACTTAGTGATGTTCTACCTCGTTGCGATCCACCAGAGTCTTTCTTCTAACTTTACCGTGAGTATGTTTGATTTCCATACTCCCGCTAAAGTGGGGTCTTAATGTATCATCTTAAAATGGAAGAACTTCCATGATAAGAATGTTTATCCATCCTTAGGGGGTGTTTTTGACCATCATCATATTTTCCCCTCATTTTTGCATCCTCTCCTACCTCTGTGTCTATTTAGGACCCTGATTGGGCCTCTCTGGGCACCATCCCTCCCATCTAGCATATTTTCCAGGGGTTTTGACTCCCTGGGTCAAGGTTGACCTTGACCTTGACCTAGGTCAAGGTCAACCTCAACCTTGACCTAGGTCAAGGAAAAACTCAACCTTGACCTAGGTCAAGGATGACCTCAACCTTGACCTAGGTCCCCCTTTGTAGTTTGGAAGTTTTTTGGCTGTTGAAGGTCATCAGAAGTTCATTTCCTGCTTCTAGGTCGGCTGTTTTGGGTTCCAAAGTGATGAATATTAAATTATATTTAATATAGGTCCTATTCTAGAGATATAAGTCTAATTGGAATTTAATCCTCTTATGTAGGCCTGTCTAGAAGATTATGCCCTAGTTTCATTTATAAGGAAGTTTTCTCCTCTCATTTTCTCTAAGCACAAATTATCAAATCAAGTAAAAATCATCAACAAAGAACTAAGCCTCTCTAAGAAATAAATCATCAAGAAAAAATTTCAAGCATCCATTATTATACATGTTTTCAAGCTTTCAAAGTGTTCAAGTCTTCCTCTCAAGCATTCAAGTTCTCCATTGAA
This sequence comes from Thuja plicata, assembly GCA_018584345.1. Classification (NCBI taxonomy): domain Eukaryota; kingdom Viridiplantae; phylum Streptophyta; class Pinopsida; order Cupressales; family Cupressaceae; genus Thuja; species Thuja plicata. Next base: position 2,282,110 of record MU224796.1, on the reverse strand, counting down.
GATCAAGGATTCAAGCTTTCAAGCCTTTGAAGGGATTTAGTTCAAGCATTCAAGATTTATCATTCAAACTATAGATCTATCCATCATGGTGGTGTGATCTTCCTTCAAGATACTTTGTGCATCCTCAAGAATCATTCAATCTCTCTTCAAGGTGGATTCCAAGCATACAATCATGGGGGTTTATGGTTTCTAATATTGAGCTCAAGCTTTCATATTTACATATTTGTTTACATTCAAATTATAATTGCATATCTATTGGTTATCATAGCTTCATTATTAGATTTAATTATATTACTTGCTAGCATTCTAAATTTCAATTATTTATTTCAAGGTTAATTCCTAAATCAGGGGTTGACTAAGGCAAACCCCTCCCCCAACAAACAAATCCATTTTTCTTGCAGGTATAGGTACGGAACAATGGATCAGAGTGTAGATTTGAATACCCTTTTTGGAAAACTTCAGGATCCTGAATAAGATTTCCTGTTGAAGAATTTTAAGGTTGATTCTGCCCTAGGTCAGAATCAGAAATTTTGGGTCAATGGTGACATTGACTTGAGGGTCAAAATCAGAACTTTGTCAGAATAGAAAATATTTTTGGGTTTTGTTCATTTTTGCGTTTCTATTCCAGATCTGGTCTCATATTTTCTAGAAACTGAGTGTAGACCCCCAAAAAAAACATTCTTCAAATCCATAACATTTCAAGGTTAGTACATTTCTCCCATCCATTTCAATTAAAGTTCTTAATCTTTCTAAACCTATCACACACTCTCTTCTATAAAATGGAAAATAACATCTTTCTCTTTACTCTTATTTCCAAATGATTAATTCATTTATGTATTGATCCTTCCCTTGGGGTTAATCAACTTGGATCCTTCCTTTTCGTATCTAAGGATAAAAGGGGAACATCTTATTTATCCCTACATTTCAAATGTATCATTTCTTATGTTACAGTAGTAAACCTAATTCAGTATCTTCTGGAGTTATTATGATGGCTTACAGAATGGTGAAAGAAAACACTAAGTATAACCTATATGAAGTATTGGCACAACAATTTTTGGAGAATGTAAAGTTGATAAAGAAAGACAAGTCCAAAACATTCAAATTTGGTTCATTATTAGTTCACATGTACATTCATATTGAGCATAATTTTCTAGGAATACACCCTAGTGGTTGGAGAAAAGGGATACCTATTGGTATTCAGATTTCACAGAGTTATAGAAGGCATTCTAACACATGGGTTGATGGAGAACTATTTGGTATGCTTAAGATTCTTCATAGGAAAATGAAAGAGAGATACATTATTCCTAATGACTTAGTTGAAAAATATAAGGACACAATATGTTTTATCGTTGAAATAGACTATGTATGTTTTGTAGAAATTGTTCCTAGGAAGAAATGATGTTATCCTATGGGATATGAGGTGAGTTCAAAAGTCTTGACTATGAAGATTGAACATGTTATGGCATCTGAATTAGATACATCTTAGGAGAGATGGGGTACTTATGAAGAGAAATGAGCTATAGTAAGAGAGGAGTGAACTAGAGGCTTGAGGAAAAGAAAAATAGACAACATTATTCATGAATGTGGTGTTAAGACATGATTTATAGAGGAAGAGTTGAAGGAAGTGAAGATGAAGTTAGAAAAATTTTCTTCTTGATTAGCAAGTACTTCTACTGCAACCCTTCCACATCCTAAAGCTATGATAGTAGATAATCCACCTTCTACTATTATTTATGTTACCACCCCTTCACCACCACCAAAGACATCACAAGAAGAGGCAGTGAATATTTCACCTCGGAGAAGCACTAGATCCATCAAACCTGATTCACCACCTAAAGAATAGAGGACTGAGAGAGAAGAGAAGAAAGAGAAAGGTGACAGACAAGTATGGAAACTTGACTTGAAGATGATTGAGAAAAAAGATATTGAGTAAGGGAAGATAGTTACAATAAACAAGTACTATGACAGGTATGGGGAATCTGATAAACTTATGATTGAAGATATTGTAGTAAATCACCTACTTGTTTTCAAGAAAAACCTATTAGATATAGAGGGAAGTGTACCTGAAGAGTTGTATGGGAGACTGGAAATAAGAAAACAACTAGCACATATTAAAGATGAGACTATCAGAAATAAAGCAATTGATAATATGTTACCTGTGATTTCTATGCAAGAGAGAGAGAATATTTAGTGAACTTAAACCATTATTGAGGACTAAGTCAAGGTTAGTAAATATTATGGCAAGAAAATATGAAGAAGTTACTGAAGAGACTCAAAGAGCATTGGATCAGATATTAATGAGCACTAATCCTAAGAAATATCAACCTCCTTAAACTAAAATGCCTACACCTTTAGGAATGGGAGAGAGTTCTAAAGTAGTTGAGGCAAGTGTTGAGAAATGCGAAGATGATATGCAACCAGATTTCTATGTTTCTAGTGTTTCTGTGACACTTGAAACTTCTCACGATGAGAAGGATCCATTTGAAGGAAACATTGATAGTACAGTGGCTGAGGATGAGGAAAAAAAAGAGGTAGAATAGAGAGAGGAAGAACAGAAATAAATGGAGCAGAAAGATGAAGAAGAAAAGGTGAATTCAAAACTGAAACCGACACATCTTCTATCTTATTGTTGGCAAGTAAAGAAAAACCTATTGATATTTATGTTGATTCCATGGATGAGGACGAGTTGGTGAGTTTAGACTTCACCGCACTCACTAAAGAAAAAGAGAGATCTGAGCAGAAAAGTGACAAGAAGACTAAGGTAATGTCTAGAGCAATCGATATTGTGAATAAATTTCTTCCAATACCTATTGTTTTCCAAAGAAGAGATGATTTAAAAAACTTGAAGTTAGCACGTGATGAGTTTGATGGTCACTATGAGACCCTAGTGAAGATAGAAGAAGAAAAGGAAGAGAAGATCTACTTGGAGAAGAAACTAACAAAAGTTTTCCAATCTATTTTATGGGACTTGGGAATTCTGAATTGTCTTACAACAAAATCAAAGAGTTCTATTGCACATGGTAGGATACTATTCAGTTATTACATGAACCCTATCAGACATGTTCAAGAAATTGAAGACATTATTGTGAAGGATAGGGCAACCTTGAACAGTATGATGGACAATTGTGAGACCTCCTCACAAATAGTAATGGAAATGGACAGAGAGGTTACAAGAATTTTGGACAAATTGAATGTATAGGATATAGAGAAAGGGATATTCATGTCAAGATTTGGTTTTTTGAAGAGTTTAATCACTCCTAAACTATCAATTCTTGAAGTACATTTATTAGATATAGAGAAGACAACATAATCACTGACAAACTCTATGCCTACAATGTTCATAGTGGAGACTTCATCATATGCACTGAATGGACTAATTCATGTTAGTCAACTATTGGTTGAATCATGGAGCATGAAAGTGAAGATCTTGGAAGATTATTTAAAGATATTTTGAAAATGGTGAGCAAGCACTACTTGTATTACTTTTTATGCACCTTTTTCATTGGTGTCAAAGGGGGAGAAGAGAGAAAAAAAATGAGAAAAGAAAAATGAGAAGAGAGAAGAAAAAATGAATAAGGGAGAAGAGAGAAGCAAATCAGAAGAGGAACAAAGTAGAGACAGTTTTTGTGTTGGAACACTTAGTCATTCTTTGTTAAGTGTTTCCATCAATGCCAAAGGGAGAGATTGTTGGAAAGTGATCCTTTTTTATGATATGAATCACTTTTTGTTTGTTATTTATGGCAACACATCTGACATATTGATCAATTGATTTAAGATAAGTTTTCATGATTCAGTTCTGGAATCGGCTAAGTACAAAAGCAAAAATACAAAGGTATTTTGGGTATAAAAGATTGAGATCAATGAGTTATGGTGTGCGAGCTTAGAGGAAGATACTATGGAGTATGTATGACCTACATCTAAGATTGATTTGATTTTGGTGATGATTACAAAGAGTTAGAGAGATTTAAAGACAAGCGACAACAACAAAACAACGGAATAAAGAAGTTGAACTGTAGCGATGTTTTGGGGAGTATAGCTTGGACTCCTGGAAAGCTAAGTTAGATTATGGTAGTGGATAAACTATATTTTTATTATGTAAGAGCACTGAATTTTTAATTACTCTTTGTGCTATTAATTATATTTTGCAATGAGAGCCGACTATGTAATATTGGTTAAGTGAGCCAACTTGGTAATATATATATATA
>MU224796.1:2260880-2277855 GCA_018584345.1 Thuja plicata | reverse complement strand
TATATATATATATGAAGAATTTTTGTGGAGTGAAGATATGAAATGTAAGAGATGATGAATGTGGTATGAAAATGGCAGAGTAGAGGATGATAGAGATCATTGCAGAACTATGACTAGAACTATATAAGCATTGGAGATGCTTGTTTTTGTTCATTATTGAAGGATAATTTGCAATAGAAGTTTTTTTGTAAGAGTTGTAAGCTCAATTGGCCCCTAACAAGGTGTTATATACCTTTAATAGGGTTGTATTCCTCTAACAAGGAATTTTACTATGTAATATTTAGCTCCTAACAGGGCTAGGTTTCCTAACAGGGCTAGGTTTCCTAACAGGGACATTATACTTTAGTAAATGGTTGTAGGTACCATCCCCACCGGGGTTTTCCCTTGGCCAGGGTTTCCTCAACAACAAATAATGGTGTTATGAGTTCTGTGTTATTTGATTATGTTATTTTGATTTTAGTATGCTTATGGTTTATGTCTAATTGGTTCAAAGTTTATTTTAAGTCTTGTAATATTGATTCACCCCCCTTTAAGTATTACTTAATCCTAATAGTAATTTCACAATAAATGTATGGCTAAAGAATAGTTTAGGGTGGCACCATATCCATATCATTGGAGTTTTAGGGACATCCATGGTCATGCAAGGAGGAACAATCTTACTATTCTAATATGGAAACACTGGCCTCGAGAAGTCTAGTCTACAAAGGATTAAGATCTTATAGCTTCCTTTACATTCATGCCAAAATGACAAACTTTGTAAAATTCTAAAAAGAGGTGAATAATCAAAATGAATATGAGAAAAAGAAGAGAAAAAAGAACATGGTGAAAAACAAATCAAAGAAATAGGAGAGAAACAAGAGAAAAAAGGCAAGGGGTTAAAGTACTATAAGAAATGGGGATCAATGGGGAATTAATCCTATCTCCTATTGTATGATGCTAGAAATAGGAACCAAAAGATGCCACTGACCTATGATTTAAATTCAATGTTGTTTTAGAGGGAAGAGGTCACTTGGGCCCTCCTATTCCCGAGAAGAGGTTTCCAGGGCCATCTTGTTTCCTGCACTTTTTGGCAATTCAAATTTTAGATTGTGTGTGAGATCCTAAACTTCGTAGATATAATTCAGTGCAAGCACCACCTATTCCTACACACAAAAAACAAGAAAATCAATATATAGAGAGGGGTTTTCCTTAGTCAAACCCTGGTTGTGGAATCAACCATTGAAATGAAATGAGATATGTTTGAAAGGAAAGTATGTTGATATTAAATAAAAGCTAGATTTGAATCATAAATTATCTTATGTCTCAAGATGGTGAAATTCTTATTTGGAGGTAATCACAATTGTTAATTTAATATCTTTGACTTCACATAAAAAAATCCAAAAGGAAATCATGAAAGATAAAACCTTGTGTAATAGATGTTGTAGTTTGCCACAATGCTTTCTCCAGAGAGGGAGATGAATTGAAGAGATGAAGAATTGAATACTTGAATGAATTTGGATTTTTGAATGTATGTAGATGGATTATTTCACTATGATCTTCTTACTTGATGGTGGAATCCTTTTCTTGGCCTTTAATGAGGGAAAACAAATTCATCCATACAGAAGATTACCTTGAAAATGCCTTAGAATGCTTGAGATCTTTCTTGAGAATGCTTGGATGAAAATTTTTAGGAGATCTCTTGAATTCCAACTTGCCTTATGTCCAAATTTTGATAGATAGGTATATTTTATACCTCTCACAACATTTCGAGGCTCGAAAATCAAAGGAGGTCCACAAAAATTTATAAATCTTGTTAAATTAATTAGATGGGCTCCCAAGTTTAATTTAATAAAAAAGAAGAGGGACGATGGTGGCCTGGGCATCCTCTTCCTACCAAAATAGGATGAAACAAAATTTGGAAGCCAGGAAGGTGGAGAGAAAGACAAAAATATAGGTGGTGCGAAGCTAGATTACTAGAAATTAATATAGGAGATCATATGTGCTAAATTGGTTCCTAATTGAGTATCTAATTACAAGTGCTTACAATTTAGGATGGTACATGTTCCTTATTTCACAAATAATATAGGGCATGTTTTTTTAAGACATAAAACCTACCTCGTAATTCACCTAAAATATATTCAACTAATGATTTATTCACCTCAAATTCAAGTAATCATTGCTACATTTAGGTATGTGGGCTTGGTATGCTTAGAATACATAAGAAGATAATATTACATAAGAAAATGCTAGCATATTCCAAGAGGCCCTTTACAATTTTATGATAATGAATAATTTTTGGGGAAGTTATTTAAGGACTTCTTAGGTTTAATATTTTTAAAGCTCTCATCATGATCTTAAAATGATAACTGATATCATGGGTGCTTCATGATAAACCTCTCTATTATACATAGGTCCCTACTTTTCTGAGCATATTAATTGGTTTAGATTATCATTCTAAACATATATTAAGAGTATTCTTTATTTATTTAGTTTCAATTTCTAAGCGCCTTTCATTGTATGCACCATTTTTGTTTGTTCAAGCCTATTTTCCTTGTCATGTTAAGTGTTAATTTGATAGACTATATAGCTTGATAGTTAAGGCAATAGTCTCATTTTCTATGATTTTGGTTTGTTATACACCCTTTGTAGTAACTATCTCTAGTTAAATCTAGATGTTTGCCTCTTTTTTAAACTTGGCAGATTTTAATACTTTCGTGTCAAATTGACAAACTTCAGCGTGCATTATCTCTATGTCAATGCCCCATTCATACTCAAATGCTCAATCACTATTAAATATTAATAAACAACTCATGTCAATAGTCACAATAAATTAATAGATATATCTCATCATCCTTAAGTGTCACATTTTCTCTACACCGAGCTTTCACATGATCTTGTCTACTTGATTGAACAAGGTACATTAATAGAGTTGAAAGCATAAATCATCTTCAATTTTTTTGGCACATATTTGAGGCTCATGGTTTAAAGTGATTGTAAAGCAATTTCATAGGATAATTTGATAAATTGTTGGATTAGCCAAAACATTCAAAATTAGTGAAGGTATATGCACCATCCAATTGACATTAATTACTTCCCATCATTAATTTGTTTTTGGTAAAAAAATGCATTATTAGCAATAATTGATTGTCATAACTTTAAATTCAACCCCGATAATAATTTTACCACAATATAAAATTTATGATCATTTTGAAATTAAAATTATCAAAGCGTGAACAAAAACTATAAAACTTATACATGTTGGTCCACTGAGAGGGGGGAGGGTGAATCTGACAAAATCAAACTTAAACACTTAAAACTGAACTCACTGATTCACTTGATAACACTGAATACAATAATCGACCGATTCACCAAATAACTTAATAACTTAAACAACAATACATCTCATATATGTAAATCAATCATTCAAACTTAGTAAACACAATTCACTCTAGATTTAACTTAGATAACACTAGATTTAACTAGATTGACAACAGAGTTAACGAGGAAAGCCAATTTGGGAAAACCTCTATGGGAATTGTTACCCACAATAAAAATGTACCCTTATGAAGTACGCTCAGTTAAGAACTTATCCCGTTAAAGATTACAAAAAAACATTTGCTAAATGTGACCCTGTTAGGGTATTTACCTCAGATCTGTTAAGATCTTCACCTTGTTAGGAGTGGCCTTTTTATAGGTCTTTAAACATTGTTTTGGAATGTCACCTAAGTCTTGGTTTTACATATAGGATTGTTAAATCCACCCAGTTAAGAGATTACTCTGTTACAAATACTAATAAGCAACAGTAAAATTTGATATGTAAATATAGAAACTACCTTTTCTTGTGTCAGATCCTTTATGCTCAATTGAATACTGGCATCACATACTCCATTGATCTCTTTCTCAAACTGTAGATTATTCAATTTGTGTTTCTCTATTCTTCTCGGTAAATGTTGTTCTTCAGCTTCTTCTTATTTTTTCAACTCGCCAGCAACATTACTCTTTCTCTTTTAATTTTTCATTATTTATATAGACATACTTTTGCCTCTTAATCTCCTTAATTTGATTTTCCCTCATTTGTGCTCTGTTGTTCGATCATCTTTTTCATAATTCACAACTTGGTAAACCATTTCACTTTTACCTCAAAACTTGTACTTTTTATGGAACTCTCATAGTTTGGTTTAACCACTTGATCTTCACCTTAGATCTTCTCATTAAATTTTCACATTCGTAGATTTTCTAAAAATATTCATTTAATTCATATTCTCGTCCATCTCATCATCGCTTCACATTAAATTTGATCTTATCATCATTTATAATCAATATCTTGTACTCGGTAATACTTTCTTTGCAACTCGATAACTAACTTCATTCACTTCTCGGTGTCTAAATCATCTTTGATGCTCGGTGCTTGAATTTCACTCGGTGTTTGATAACTTTGACCAACTCACATATCATTCTACCGACTGACTTTTTCTAGCTCAATAAAGTAACTCTTTCAGTCATAACTTTAACTCTTTGTAGTTTCTGACTTAATCAATCATTTTTACCGATTTGATAACATCAAATATATTGTAGAAAACAACTATATCATCATTACTTCATGATTTTTTGATATGTATTTATCACCCATTTAACTTCTCCTCTTGAGATATGGTAACATAATAAAAATCATTTAATCAATTTCTTGACATCAATGACAAAATAACAAGTGATCTAACTATTTCTACAATCATCATACTCGGTATCACTTGGTCTTCATCATCTCCATCAGATCTTGATCAGTTTATTAACAATACATAAATGATAAAAAAGGGTTTTAAATGATCATGGATACTTTTTAAATGGTCATTAAGAGAAATTTCTATAAAGTTAAGGGTTGGACAACAATTGTTAGAAATTAAAATATTTGACACTCTTGTTCTCCTTCAAAGTATTCCCTTGAGATTTCTCAATGAACAAGTAAATGGTCGATGCCTAAAATCTAATTCAATGATTGGGCATATATATATTTTTAGAATATGAAGATTAGTCAGTTGCATCAGTGATTTTGGTAAATATTTCACTTTTAAATTTTCCAATACCAATTCCACCTTAAAAGAGTAAGAATCCCCATTGAGTCTCGCAAAGATTGTACTTTTAAAATTTTCAATACCAATCTCTCTAAATGAGTAAGATGCCCCATTGAGTCTATAAAGATTTCATTTGGAAATAACCTTGATATGGGAAAATATCTAACAATGTCAACTTTGTGAATTGACCGATGTTAATTGGGAGTTCCCATAATATTGTACTCTTTAAATAAAGCTCACTCAAGGGAGCCTAATTCATGATGTGGCGAGGCAATTCCTTCAATAGTGCACAACCATCAAGATTGAAATACTACAAATTTTTCATGTATTCTAGAATGTCTAAGTGTAAGGTGAGCCTCTCAGACCCATGTAAATCAAGAATTTATATGAGTTGCTTACAATAATTTGGCAACATTCTTAATTGAGAGCAATAACACAAATCTAGATGTTGCAGGTTTCTTATATGACCAAAACAAATAGGTAGTAATGATAGCCTTCTACAATATTGCAACTCCAATTGCTCAAGTGATCAAAGATGACAAAAATCCTTTGGAAAACTCTCAAAATTGCATCTAGATAGGGATATATTTTTCAAATTCTTGAGTTATCCTATGGACTCTAGAATCCCTTGTAATTTATGGCATGAAGAAATAATCAACACTCCTAAATACACTAGAGCCTACAACCAATACTAAATTTAATTAAGGGGATGATAAATATTACAAATAATATTCAACTCAAATTTTAAAGATCAAGGAGAATTATATAGGAAAGATACTTACTTCTACATCATCCTTCCACAAGCCTACTATACTTTAGTAATCATGAAGCTCTAAAAATCTTAAATTTTTCAAGGGCATTAATGATTGAAGATTTTAATGAGAGATTCCATTGTAGCTAAGCCATGCCAACTTTTTTCATGATTTGATAATGTGTAAATAGTTTGCAAAATTTGATCCCACCGCAAACACTTTTAATCCATGAGGGAAAGGTCTTCTAGTTATTCTGAAGCCAAAAAGGTATATGCTTATATTCAAGAATGAGACAAAAAAGTTGTGAACGCCATTAGTTGTCACTTTTAATATCATTCCTCTTATCTGGATAGCTAAAAGAAACAAATCAGTGAACTAAAAGTGGAATGAGGTAAACATAGAAACTGACAAACAAATATTTTTATTTTAAATTCAATGCCATGATTTCTAATTTTCTAGAAACATAGAAAATAAATTATTACTCTCACCTCTTCTTGATTGTCAATGTTTGTAAACTGATCTGGAGACCATAAACGATGGGGTGAAAGAGTCCTTGCAATTTATCTTCCTAAATCTCTTAGATGGTCATGTGTTATTATCTTATTCTTATTGTCAAGGTTAAATAAACATTTAATTACAAGTCTCTTCCAACCCCACTAGCCACTCCAGCCCGATTCTTCCCATACTATAATAGTGGCCATCTTGTCTTGGCCAATAAAGAAACAAGCTACATTCAAGAACATCTATTTCTCCTCTCTGTCTAATGCATCATAGCTTACTCTCAACCTATTTATAATATCATTGGGAAATATTCTATACATTTTATGCAATACCTCCTCCCATAAATATTTACTATAGGAACCATACAACTGAGCTCCAAATAACTTTAAAGACAAAGGTAATCCATTGCTTACACTAATGAATTTTTCAAAAATACCCTCATATCTTGATGATGGGAAAGGTTGTAAGAATGAATGCGAACAAAACAACTGTCTAGCATGATATTAATTCATTGATTTCATTTCATAAATGCAAGAGATAACCAAAGAATTGAAGACTTATGTAGTGCCACCCCAACCCTATCATTGCAAAAAAAGTAATATGGCCTATGACCCTGGATTGCAAGCAAAATGAAGTAAGTATACTTGATACTAAATACTCGTTAATGTCACTAGAAACATGTGCTAACATTAAGTGAAATACCATGAAGTTAGTTAATACTCTTTGGTGAGATTTTACTATTATTTGATATTCATATATGATAACAATGATGCTCACATGTTAGCTTGGATGGATTATGATTATATTGATGTTGATAGTAAATAATACTTGTGATTTTAGTAATGGCAGTAGATGTGAAATAATCCCACAGTATTGTCTAAGTATGTCCTTTAGCATAAATGTTATGGTAGCCTCATGACATTGTAGGTTGATTTCATGATGATATTGATATTAGTCAGTAAACGTAATAATTTATGGTACCAATGATGATAAATGATCTTAAATCTTACCAATGACCCTTGATGAGATTTTATGATATAGCAGATGAGTAGTGACACTCGACAGACTGGCCCTGGTAAGGCTATGACTGTTATCACCACCATATTTAAATGGTAAGTAATATATATTGATGATCTCTCTTGATAGCCCTTGTTATTTAAATATTGTGGCTGGTTATTATTGTTAATAAATAATTAAATGATGTTGTTGAGGATGCCTTGAGATCATGGACATGCTTATGATGATGATCTATGATGGGTGTGCTTGAGGTGGAACAAATTCGTAGTCACTTGCTTGCAAGATCCACATGATATCTTGTTCCCCTCCCTTGCCTATTGTTGACACAGTATATGTGTACGTTGCTTTGGCTATTGCACTAACTTGGGCAGGTACCAGGCATTGACTTCACCTAGTTTCACATGTCTGAGCGTTTCTTTTTCCCCAATGGTGGTTATTTGGAGATGTCACATTGGTTATCTGAGTGTCTCTTTTTCTCCAATGGTGGTTACTCAAAGATGTCACATTGGCCAATTTTCCCTAAGCCTAGCCTCGTTGTGCTAAATTAAGCGCAAATTGTCTTTGCAAAGACCCTTATTACATCTGGTTACCGTCTTATGGTAATGCCAATGACCCTAACCCTATGTGAATACATGTAAAGAGTGTCTTTGTGTTTAGATGTATTTCGTAGGAATTTCATTGTTGATTATGGGTTTATGTTTAAATCAATGATGTTATGATTTAATGGTTAATTTTGATTAAATGAGTTTCAATAGATTATTATATGACTTTGAATGATGAATTAATGTCTGGATATTGTTTGGGGCACTTGGGAGTAATTGTGGTTGAAAAGGAAGTGATTTTTTATGAAATATGTGATTTAACGATATATTAAATTGTATAGCGTAAATGATTATTAAATATTTGAAAGAGATTAATTGATATTTTTTAAAAGAGTTAAATATGTCATATATGTGCTCATTTTGATAGGCATTATATTAATAATTTAAATTGCACATTTGAGAATGTGGAACGGATCTTATTAATTAGTTATTTTAAATATTTTCAAAAAGAAAAAGTGAGACTCATTTTATAAAAGTGAAAAAAGGAGTTTATTGGGACACTTAGTTTTATTTTTATGTTTTTTTTGAAACTCTCTAAACCCTCCTACATTCAAATTTGATTCTTTTGTTGGGAGAAATCTATTGGAAATAATTTTTTGGGTAGGAGCTCAATAGATTAGTCTCCTCAAATTCTTTTTGCTGTCCAAAGGATTAAAGCTAGGATTGGGTATGTGAAAAGTTCTTCAATTTTGAAGTTTTACACAAGTTGAGATAGAGTTTTGTTGATTTTTCTCTCTATACTCAATCTTTTCAATCCAAATTAGTTTTGTTTATTTAGTAATAATATTTAGAATGTTTTTTATTATTACACCGTTTGGTTTCATGTATTGTAGCATTAGTTTTAAATAAAATACCAAAAACGTGCCCTAGGTAGTGTTATGCTACCCCAATTTTTAGAAATGGTGGAAATAAAAATTTTATATTAAAAGAGGGGTGTTGGGTGAATTTAGAACCAAAGGGTATATTTAGATTTTTGAATTTTGAATTTTGAATTTTTAAGGTTTTTGAGCACCATTAATGGAGGATGTCATAATGCTAGTTTTTGCATGAAAATTGATAAAAATTGAAAAGTGGAATTGGAGTATTTTGATTTCAAATTATTATGGGAAATGATGGATATATATAATAGAATTTCTTATTTGAATAAATTTGAGTTCATTTTCAATTAGTTATAGTCATTTTAATATTTGGATGAATTATGAATAGTGAAATCAAGCATTTAAGTTGCTTTGTGTGCGTGTATTTGAAATTAAATAAAAGTTATTGATTGTAAAGTTGAGTGATATATTTGGAATGTCTATAATGATATAATGGTTGAGTCTATGTTTAACCTTTACCGACATAGACGTTAAAGAGTTTATGCTTTGTGAATTTTAGCAAATTGAGAAGAGGGAAAACTGTGTTTAATGAAACCTATTGTGAATGTAACTTAGTATTATTATCATGGGTATTTTTATGTCATTTTCATGTGAAACACGATGAGCCTTGGGTATAAATGATAGGAAAAATTGGTAAGTGGCCTCCAATGTGTCACCACGTTGAGTAATCACTTGGTTGGATTATTGGGATTAATATAAAACTAGTAATGATACATAATGTGAAAGTGGATTACATGTGACTCATGTGTGCTCTCCTCAAGGCTTAGAGTTTTTTGGGCTCAGAATGAGATGAAAAGATGAGACATTCTATGAGAGAATTATCCATTTGTGTGAGCTACATGTGCTACATGATGACACTTTCCCCTTTGTTTTCCCCTATCACCTAACCTCATTGTAGATTGAGTATCACTCTTAATATATTACATTCTAAAGAGTAGATGATAGATCTTTTTCTATTCTTGAGATTAATGTGAGTGCTCTTGATTGGTGTGTGTAAGACTACTCCCAAGTTTATTCTTGTTTGTTGTGTTTGGGCCATGTGTACATCTCCTAGCACGGTGGGGTGGGCCTATGGGTTCCACATGGTCGGGTGGTGTTGTCGACCGCCATTGGAGACTGGAGTTTCTACATCAACATTGACATCATTTTTGGCATTAGAATTCATATTCTTACTCTCTCTCTCTTTTCACTTATCGTATTTGGATATGTTATATCATTCGTTTGTATGTACCTAGATATGCATGTCCTATGAAATGTAATCTTGTGTAATCGACCCTCGATATGAAAAAAATATAAATGTACGTATCAATGAGATGCTTAGTAGTAGTTTACATGTGTCAGTGTTGGTACCGAACACACTTGTTATGTTTCTTTCCTTGATCTCTTATATAGCTTAAGGTTATCATAGGCATGCTTCAATTGGTGTTATAAAATGAACATAGTGATTCTTATGTAGGCTTGGAGTGTGATTTAGTCTCCTCCACTTGGATGCTATGAGTTATTGTTAGCTTGGCCTCTTGTAGCTCATTAAACATGGTCTAAGCTCTTGTTGAACAATATAGAATCTATATTGAATTTCTCTAGATATATTATCATAAATTCTCTCAAATCTATATCTTATTAATTTGGCATCGAAGTGAAAATATATTAACATTAATTCATACTCCCTAACATATACCACATTTGATTTCTAAAGTGATTTGTCCCCCATTAGGGCATGCCTAGTATGAGCTGGTTTAAGTTTTGTAAACTTGAACTATGATGTCTCTGTGAGTTACATAGGCAAGGCCATCTATGATGAGCCCCCAAGGCTTTAGGTCTGGCCCTTAGGTCTTGTACATTTGAGTTCTTCCTTGATCTTGCCTCCCCTTTCCAATATTTTGCATCTCTTTTTTAAACTAACTTTAAATACCTTATGATTGATTTAGCTAAGTTATTGATGTATCTTATCTTATGATGTTGTATGAAATAAACTATAAATTTTATATCATGCATCTAGTTGTGTAGCCATATATACGAGTGTAGGAAATAGAGAGATAAGGAGAATATGATACACAGGCAAGAAAAAGAAATGCAGGTATGCAGTTTCATGTCATGTTGATTTTGAACATCATAATAAGCTTTAGTGATATAAGTAGATTTATTATCATTTTAGATTCCAGTTAAATGATATAACAAATAGGTTCACACTATGTTTCTTTAATTAATATAGTATGTCATTGTTTAAAAAAAAAATATTGCAAATTAGATATGTTCAAAGTAGAATAAATAGTTTGTTTAATGTCAAATCTAGTATTTGAATTTTGGGCATTATATTTTGGTATCAGAGCTCATGATCATATGTTGGGATCTCTGGGTTATACTCTCATTGTGTTTGGTGTGAGTGATGTGTAGTTGTGCTACCTTACTATGGTTATCTCTCCTTGCTTATATGCCTTAGCATGACAATAGATGGTTAAGGTTACCAACCCTTTTTTTTTAGTTTGTTGAGGAGCTTACATCTTAGCCTTTTTTCTTTTTCCACTGCATTGGAGTGTGAACCTTATTTGAGAATATCCAGAAGATGGGTGTGTTGTCCCCTCATGTCCATGGTTGTTGATATGCTTGTGTGTTCCTTAGGGTTCTTATGGGAAAGTGGTGATGATCTTGGAGATAGTCTTGATGTGCCTATTTTGTACATTCTTTTCTTAGATTAAAAATGGATACTCTGACTTTATTTTTATTTCCTACTTGTGTTATGCCTGACTATTGCAAGTAATTATTGATTTGATATCATGTGTCCCTAGAACATTTATAAATTTATAAGTGCTAAATGAATGTAAGAGATAGACATGTGATAAATGGTTGATTATGATAATTGTTGAAGAATAATTTTTGCATCTCTATTATTGTAGATGGTGTGTTGGCAAGTAATCACATTTCTGTGTACACTAGGTTGAAACGATAAATGTTTTTTTATCATAGTTAGAAAAAAAGAAGTAATTATTACTTAAAGGATTGTGTTGATATTACCTTGTGTGAATCGTAAAATTTGAATAATAGGCCTTATTTAGTAATGGTTACTTGAACTGAGAATCAAAATATCTCTTCTCCCTCTCCAATTTCTCGATATGTGATTAACAAAGATGTTTCTTAATGATAAAGACATTAGAAGTAGGGTAAAATTTGATGCATTGCATGTATATTGGATATATGAAGTTAGTATAATTATTTCATGTTCTTGTGAGTGAAAAATATGAATGCTTTTAAATTGATAGATTTTTTAATGATGTTAGAGAAAATATGAATGATGGGTAATGTTGCCCAATAAGAAAATTATTACGAAGGTTAAGGAGCATTTGTAATTATTATGTGATGCTTATGATGCACAATTTTGAGCAGCGATGTAATTTATGTTATAATGATGCATTCTTATTGGAAAGTACTTCCTGTGAATGTGAACATCCAGTACCAGTGCTATGTTGAGTGTCATGTATAACCAGTACTTGCATTATGTTTCCATGGGGTGGTGAGGATATGCGCCCAACCATGGAGGTTATGTTTTCATATGGGTATGTGAGAACTATACCGTCATTTTATTTGCATGTTTTCACCCTACTGAGTGTCAACCCACGGGTTGTTGATAAGTCAGTATGTGAAGGGGTAGTAGGATTGACTTTTCCTTGGGTAGTTGTATGGCGTACATATAATGGTGGCGCGAAGTGACCTTAACTTCCACTTCTTGAGGAAAAATTTAATCAATGCTTCCCCTCATGATGGACCCAAGTACATGGTTCATATGTGATTATCCTTTATCCCCAAAGTTGTTGAGTCTGGTGTTAGTATATGATGTGAGATTCTATGGATATATTTATTATCATTGTTGCATATATGTATACTTTTGTGATCCAGCATGTCGAGGGAGATTTTTTCCCATGCTGTGATGGATACCGTATCTACACATGCTCTAGTATGGTGTAAATGGGTGTGATGCCACACCCACTAGTGCTCTGACATAGTGTGGATAGTGATGTCATGTTGCTGATGGCAGTGAGCCAAGCTCAAGGACATGATGCCATGTACAAAGTTACGTGAAGGCGCAGTATAGATATGTATGTTATGTTTTCCTACTTGATACAAAGAAATTTGGAGATGCTTGCATGCTTGTGGAGGGGTACCCATGGATACTCGATTATTTAGGTGCGGTAGGCATATGGGTGGACCCTAGCCATGTATACCTCTAGCTACGATAATGATCTTGAGGGATATTGCTATGCGGGGTGTGACCTGTGCATGCCTTCTCCGTGAGGAACACTATCATGTGACATATGACCAATGTATGCCCTCCCCGCTTGGTGTATTGTCATGCTAGGTGTGTTGATGTGTTTATTCCATTCCATTTGATGCAGGGTGTTGCCGAGGTGAATACCCCATGCCATTTGATAGTAGGTCGATGGGTTGTCACATGATGGACTATTGTGATAGTCAGACGCTATTCCCTCCTTTCTCGTTTGGTGGCTAGATATAGTCACATACTGATGTAATGTGCAATTTGTGATGATTTTTATCTTTTATTGTGTGGACCAACAATTTTCTTATGTTATTTATGATGGTTTAGTGGTGCAGGAGCACCTAGGTAAGGCTCTTTGGTGACCTAGGGCTTATAGAGTTCTTTTGGCTTGTAGTGGTTATAGCCAAACCACTAGTTGAATAATAGGAATAGAGGTGTCCTAAGGTGTGTGTTAGTTCTTTAGGGAAGGTCTTTACAAATTTGTTTGGTCTTTTAGGAGACAAATGTCAAGGTGGACCCAAATTGCCAATGTTGTGGCAATGGTGTGAGTCAAGCACATAGGGGTAAAATTTAAAAAGAAAGTGTTTTAGGACCTAAGGGAGGTATGAATGGTCTACCTAAGTCTATTATGATGTGTTCATGGTCTTAGAACAAAGTTTAGAGTGGATTTCCAAATATTGTGGAAAGTTGTCAAAATTGTCAATGTTGTCATTGACAACATTGACAACAATTATGCAAGAAGAGCATTTTTTCTCAAATGGTTATTGTAACTATCTGAAACCATCGAATTAGAGATGGAGAAAAGTATAAGAGGCCTTCCTCAACCTGTAAGCAGGGTGGGTGAACAATTTGAATATACAATATTTTCTATGTGCAATTTCTAGAGCAATTTAGTGAATTTTCTTGATTTCAGTGATTAGATGGATTAGATTACTTTCTGTAACTATTGATTAATGTAGAGTAGGTTATCCTAAGATTATGTGTGGGGTTCTTTTGTTAATTTGAAGGTTTTGCATTGGTTTAGTTAAATTCTTTGTGTTTTTCCCTGTCGCTGGTCTGAACCAGGCAGGTTGGAAAAATGGAGTCTTAACTCAACTTGCCACTGTAGGTTCTGTACGGGCTCTTGGAATGGGTGAGGAGACTCCATGTACATTATTTTTATAGAAGGAGGGTCCCAAGAAAGTGGTTTTTCTATTTTTTCAATAATGCCCTAGGCGAGCTTGTTGTGCATGGATAGGGACTGAGATACATTGCAAATGTTGTAAGGAGGGTTGAATGCATTAGTGACTTCAACCAAAGCTCATGGAGGGATAGAGTAATGTGTGAAAGACCCCCAATTCGAAGGATAAGACTGGAGGAGTTATTTTGTGTGTTGAAAGAACACTCTTTTGTTCAAACTATCAATAAGCCCTAAACCCTAATTTTTAGGCATGATTGTAGGAAGGGTTGTATGAACAACTTGAGGATTGGAGATCTTGGAAATATCAAGGTACTTGATAAAGGGTGTTTGAATCATAAACCCTTTTGGAGGCTTGTGTGGGAAAATTTTAAGATATATTCAAAAAGGCTAGAAAAAGGCCTAATTGGCTTGTAGCCCTATTTGGGGTGAGAAAGGTGCATTTTTGAAGCACTCGATTGTAATGAGTTTGTGAATGGTGTATGTAGGGGTTCAAATGGAACTAGTGGAAGTCTTGTTGACCTATCCTTCCATGGAGCTAAGTCCTAAGAAGAATTGGTGCAATTGTTGAAGATTGAGAATAGGAAAGACCTAGTTAGTTTGTTTTACAAAATGGAGCATTCTTGATCAGTACAAGTGGTGTACACTAGGTGAAAGGTTAGGATCTTGTGTGAAGATACCTAAGGAGTGTAGGGTTCTTCATAGAAACCTACTAGGTCAGTGTGTTGGGCTAAGGAGACCCTAGAGAAGAATAGGGTAGAGAGCAAGCCCAGGTGTGTTACATCAGAGTGGTATTAGAGCCCGAAATGATTTGGGATTGTATATGTCAGACATGGAATATTGTGGTTCCATAGACATGGTAACAAATGCAGAGTTATCTAGGGACATGGATGAGAAAAAGGAGAGGAATAGACTCCTTGAAGAGGCCATAGCAGAGATGAAGATAAAACTACAAGAAGTAGTGGATGCAAGAGACCAAGGCAGAGAAGGTGAAACAAGTGATAGAGGGAAGTAGAAGGTTGAAGAGGATGATATTATCCCTGAACCAAACCCTTTGATGGAACAAGAACCATTCTTAAAATCCATCAAGGCATTGGGTGGAAAATCCTTAGAAGGCATTCCATTGTTTAGTGGGAAAATGGACATTGAAACAGTGTTGGATTGTATTGAAGGGATGGAGAATCACTTCGAGTGGAAGGCATAACAAATGCAAAAAAGCTTAAGGTGGCTAATTCAAGGATTAGGGGATTAGCCCTAACATGGTGGAAATACCTGCAAGATGAGAGAGTCATACTTGGGAAGAAACCTATAGCAAATTGGAAAGAAATGGTAATTAAGATGAAAGAGAACTTTTTACCAGAATATTATGAGATCCAACTCCATAAAAGGAGACAAGGATTGAAGAAGAAAGTTATGGATGTAGCCTCCTATACAGAGGAATTTCAAATACTCTATCTTAGGTCAAAGAAACAAGAAGGAGAGCCAATCAGAGTGGCTAGGTATCTAGGTGGTTTGAAGTGGAACATCCAAGAAGAGATTATCTTGTGGACTCCCACTACTGTTCAGAGATGTCAACAGCTAGCTCTCAAGGTTGAAGAGAAGAATAGAAAGAAGAGTGACTCTAATCTAAAAGGTAGAGGTAGAGGAAGAGACCAAAGAGGACAAAGAGGAGGTTACCAAGGCAAGGGCAATGCACAAAGAAGCCAAGGTGAAAATAGATTGATAGAGCACACCAATGAATCCACACTAAGAGATGGTTATGGAAGAGGTAGAGGTAGAGGTAATCAGAGTGGATCCAATAGAGGGAGAGGAGGTAGAAACAACTCCTATTTTACAACTATGAAATGCTACAATTGTGGATAGACTGGTCATCCAACATATAGGTGTCCTAATAAGCCTACTGCATCCAATAGTGACAAGAGGGTAGCTTATGTTCAAGAAGACACTTCTAGTGTCAAGGCACCTGATGTTGATTATATAGACTCTGAGATGGGTGATAATATGATGTCTAGAAGGGTATTAATTAGGCAGCCAGTGAAGGATGAGCCTAAGCTAAAATTAACCAAGATACCCCATGTGAACCCTTACAACGTGACTTGGCTTAATAAGGGACAAAGTGTGTTAGTAAATGAGCAAACATGGGTAGAGTTCTCTATAGTAGGCTACAAGGATAAATTACTTTGTGACATCCTACCAATGGATGCTTGCCACTTGTTGTTAGGAAGACCCTGGAAATATAATAGAGAGGTAGTGTATCATGGAAAGGAGAATTCCATATCCTTTAAGAAGAATGGCAAGACATTTAAAATATAGTCTTTATTGGAGGATGAAGAGCCACAATCTAAGACTCCTACTATGTTATTTTGCAGTGGGAAGGAGTTTGTAAAATACATCAAGGAAGAGGCAAGTGCAGGGTATGCCATTTTTTTAAAGCCCAAGGAGGAAGAGAAGACAGTTAAGGAGATAGTACTCAAGGAGATTCAGACTCTACTTGACAAATACAGTGATATAGTTAGTGATGGGACTCCTGCAACTTTGCCTCCTAAGAGAGTGATTAGTCATCAAATTGATTTCATACCTGGTGCCTCATTACCTAATAAAGTAGCTTATAAGCTAACCCCTGACCAAAATTTAGAGGTAGCTAGACAAGTCCAAGAATTATTGGATCAAGGCTTGATTAAAAAGAGTATCAGCCCATGTGCAGTCCCTGTGGTGTTAGCATCAAAGAAA
>MU224796.1:2224849-2254176 GCA_018584345.1 Thuja plicata | reverse complement strand
TAGCATAAATGATTATTAAATATTTGAAAGAGATTAATTGATATTTTTTAAAAGAGCTAAATATGTCATATATGTGCTCATTTTGATAGGCATTATATTAAAAATATAAATTGGACATTTGAGAATGTAGAACGGATTTTATTAATTAGTTATTTTAAATGTTTTCAAAAAGAAAAAGTGACTCATTTTATAAAAGTGAAAAAAGAGTTTATTGGGACACTTAGTTTTATTTTTAGGATTTTTTTGAAACTCTCTAAACCCTCCTACATTCAAAATTTGATTCTTTTGTTGGGAGAAACTTATTAGAAAGAATTTTGTGGGTAGGAGCTCAATGGATTAGTCTCCTCGAATTCTTCTTGCTGTCCAAAGGATTAAAGCTAGGATTGGGTATGTGAAAAGTTCTTCAATTTTAAAGTTTTACACAAGTTGAGGTAGAGTTTTATTGATTTTTCTCTCTATACTCAATCTTTTCAATCCAAATCAATTTTGTTTGTTTATTAATAATATTTAGAATATTTTTCATTATTACACCATTTGGTTTCATGCATTGTAGCATTAGTTTTAAATAAAATACCAAAAACGTGTCCTAGGTAGTGTTATGCTGCCCAAAGTTTTAGAAATGGTGGAAATGAGAATTTTATGTTAAAAGAGGGGTGTTGGGTGAATTTAGAACCAAAGAGTATCTTTAGATTTTTGAATTTCAAACTTTGAATTTTTAAGCTTTTTGAGCACCATTAATGGAGGATGCCATAGTGCTAGTTTTTGCATGAAAATTGATAAAAATTGAAAAGTGGAATTGGAGTGTTTTGATTTCATATTGTTATGGGGAATGATGGATATATATAATAAAATTTCTTATTTGAATAAATTTGAGTTCATTTTCAATTATTTATAGTTATTTGAATATTTGGATGAATTATGAATAGTGAAATCAAGCATTTAAGTTGCTTTGTGTGCGTGTATTTGAAATTAAATAAAATTTATTGATTGTAAAGTTGAGTGATATATTTGGCATGTCTATAATGATATAATGGTTGAGTCTATGTTTAACCTTTACCGACATAGATGTTAAAGAGTTTATGCTTTGTGAATTTTAGCAAATTGAGAAGATGGAAAACTATGTTTAATGAAACCTATTGTGAATGTAACTTAGTATTATTACCATGGGTATATTTTATGTCATTTTCATGTCAAACACGATGAGCCTTGGGTGTAGATGATAGGAACAATTGGTAAGTGGCCTCCAATGTGTCACCACGTTGAGTAATCACTTGGTTAGATTATTGGGAGTAATATAAAACTAGTAATGATACATAATGTGAAAGTGGATTACGTGTGACTCATGTGTGCTCTCCTCATTCCTTAGAGTTTGTTGGGATCAGAATGTGATGAAAAAATGAGACATTCTATGAGATAATTATCCATTTGTGTGAGCTACATGTGCTACATGATGACACTTTCCCCTTTGTTTTCCCCTATCACCTAACCTCATTGTAGATTGATTATCACTCTTAATATATTACATTCTAAAGAGTAGATGATAAATCTTTTTATATTCATGAGATTGATGTGAGTGCTCTTGATTGGTCTGTGCAAGCCTACTCCCAAGTGTATTCTTGTTTGTTGTGTTTGCGCCATGTGTACATCTCCTAGCATGGTGGGGTGGGCCTACAAGTTCCACATGGTTGGGTGGTGTTGCCAACTGCCATTGAGGACTAGAATTTCTACATCAACATTGACATCAGTTTTGGCATTAGACTTCATCTTCTTACTCTGTCTCTTTTCACTTATCGTATTTGGATATGTTATATCATTCATTTGTATGTACCTAGAGATACATGTCCTATGAAATGTAATCTTGTGTAATCAACCCTTGATATGAAGAAAGTATAAATGTACGTATCAAGGAGATGCTTAGTAGCAGTTTACATGTGTCAGTGTTGGTACCGAACACACTTGTTATGTTTCTTTCCTTGATCTCTTATATAGCTTAAGGTTATCATAGCCATACTTCAATTGGTGTTATAAAATGAACTTAATGGTTCTTATGTAGGCTTGGAGTGTGATTTAGTCTCCTCCACTTGGATGCTATGAGTTATTATTAGCTTGGCCTCTTGTATCTTATTAAACATGGTCTAAGCTCTTGTTGAATAATATAGAATCTATATTGAATTTCTCTAGATATATTATCATAAATTCTCTCAATTCTATATCTTATAATTTGGCATCCAAGTGAAAATATATTAACATTCATTCATACTCCCTAACATATACCACATTTGCTTTATAAAGTGATTTGTTCCCCATTAGGGCATGCCTATTATGAGTTGGTTTAAGTTTTGTAAACCCAAACTATGATGTCTCTGTGAGTTATGTAGGCAAGGCCAGCTACAATGAGCCCCCGAGGCTTTAGGTCTGGCCCTTAGGTCTTGTACAACATTTGAGTTCTTCCTTGATCTTACCACCCCTTTCCAATATTTTGCATAGTTTGCATCACTTTTTTAAACTAGCTTTAAATACCTTATGATTGATTTAGCTAAGTTATTGATGTAGCTTATCTTATGATGTTGTATGAAATCAACTATGAATTTTATATCATGCATCTAGTTGTGTAGCCATATATACGAGTGTAGGAAATAGTGAGGCAAGGAGAATATGATACACAGGCAAGAAAGAGAAATGCAGGTATGCAATTTCAAGTCATGTTGGTTATTGAACATCATAATAATCTTTAGTGATCTAATTATATTTATTATCATTTTAGATTCCAATTAAATGATATAACAAATAGGTTCACACTATGTTTCTTTAATTAATATAGTATGTCATTGTTTAAAAAAAATATATTGTAAATTAGATATGTTCAAATTAGAATAAACAGTTTGTTTAATGTCAAATCTAGTATTTGAATTTTGGGCATTACAACTTCCTTGTCCCATGTCATAAAAATGATCAAACTACCAGATGAAAGACTTTCATTTACCCATAATAAGGCTTCTAGTTGATCCCTATGATCCACTTCATCAATAATGCTAAATACATGAACTGTAAATATTAAACAAGAAGAGAAACAAAATGTAAACATAATACAAAGAAGAAAAAACACAATAGACATGATTTTATCATGGTTAATAAATTTTCCTACGTCCACACTTGGAGCAGGGAATTCTTATATTACCTAATATCCAATCTACAATACAATGATACAATCCAATATAGTACATGATTTCACACAATAATTTATAGAGAGCTCTTCAAATATGAAGAGATTGGAGAAATGAATGGTCAGGTGACCATTGGGCTTCACATCCCAACAATCTCCCCTATGAAGTCCAACCTGCACATCCATGTAGTGGGGTATCCCTGCTTCTCATTTCAATAACTCACAAAATAATTATGCCTTGAGAATATTTTAGTTTTACCAGACTTCTCCCGTACACTCTGAATGAGTCTTCTCCAAGTTAAGTTAGAGTAAAAAATATCTTGTCCTTGATACTACGTATCATACCTTCCATCACACAGATCGATACCCAAAAAAAACTCAAAATTCTCTTCTGTTATGAATCTGAACCAAGAAAAGGATTGTTCACAACAACAACTTGAGTTGGGATCTGCTTAGCATCATCTAAATCCATGATAAGCTACCTCTCATACATGCTGTCATGTTCATTATGGTCTCTAATTGAAAGGACATCTTCAACAAAAAATTTAGGTGTAGATTTAGACTATGTGATCTTTGACTCAAGCTCATCCTTGGTTGGACCACCAACAGTCATATGCTCCACTTATTTTCTCACCTGTTCCAATACAACTAGTTTCCTATGGTCAACAAATGTCTGGCATAATTTCTCTACAACATGACCTTCATCCTTTATAGAAACCCTCATCTTAGGGTCCTCACCATCATTCTCATCATCAATATATAGGAGTTATAGTGTATCCTTGGCTGCACATGTTGGAGGTCCTTCCTGATTGCTTAGATTGCTTACATCCACTATCCTTTCTTTGGATTGAGGAGGCAAAAAATTACCCTCAACCTCCCTATTTTGATTACCATGTAGGACAAATATTTCAACTACGAGTTGTAGACCAGTCAACCGTCTGTGGTCAATTTGACCTTGTGAATTGGATAGAGCGCTAGTTGCATTGGACTATGGATTACTCGTAGTATCCCAAATACAACCTGCACATAGAGAATTACCAAAGATAAATCTATTTGTAGGGATTAATTTTGACCTACCACTATCCTTAATTGCAAGGTCTAGTCTAATATCTCACATGGCCTCCAAAATGGGAATTTGTGGTGACACATCAATAAAAATGGGCTCCCAAATATACCCAACCCATGCAAAATCATGAAGAAATTCAAAATTTGTGTTGAGGTCACTACCGAGAATAGAGGCATGTCGGGAGGATTCCTATATATATTGTCCAGTAGGATCAATATTTCTCTTCTCATTATTAAAAACTTCTTGCAAATTTATTATAGCCTATGCATACTGAGGATGGGGAATGAAATTGTCCTCTAAACCATCCATTTTCCTCCTTTCACAATGTTGAGGAGGCTGCATCCTTCCCGCGTCCTCCTAGTTTTTTTTTCCACACTGGGGACTATCAATGAGTCGAGAAATGTCATGTTGAAAATGATGCACCAGAGAGTTATCCACTTTCAAAGGAGTGGGAAAGGAGCCTACATTCAATGCATTCTACTCTGCCTCTACTTCTACAATCTATAATAATAAATCATCAAAAAATTTATTCTCAGACATACTAGAAGATTCTGGATCATGCGCAACCTTGAGCCGGGGGTTCTCTCTAGCCTCCTTGAGATCTATAATCCCTATTCTCTAGAGATCTCCAGTTTCCAGGAACCCCGAATCCTCTTGTGTTTCTTTCCACCAAGGGGAAACTTCTCTATCAACAAGATATATATTTTTGCTAAGAAAGAATCATTTATCAATATCAGATGGCTCTTCCCTTCATCTCCCTATTAGCAATAATATATCACCAATACCACTGAGGGGGGATTAGTTGTATGCCATAAACTTTAACTTTAAAAACAAAATGATAAATGCAATATTAAACACAATAATATGAACACCATAACAAAACCAATTATTGTCGAGGAAACCATGTGAAGGGAATTATCACCCACAAATAATGCACTAAAAGTATAGTAATCCTGTTAGGAGATTTATCCCTATTAGGAGATGATTATTATGTACAATACACAATCCCTATTAAAGGACATACCCTATTAGGTTTTAAGAGAAACAATAGGCTCACTACCCAGGCTCACTGCCTAGAGAATCTAAAATCCACCTTCAAAACTCACTATCCAATATATAGATATACAAAGTTATAATATCCAATGAACTGACTGATAGAAACAACTTTTCTTAAATATTTCTAATGAATTTCATCAATCATGATCTCTTCTCTACATCTAGAAGACTTCTCAAATACAAGCTCGCAGCTTCCACACTTCACAGTCCACACTTCTAATCAAGAAAACAACTCTTCTTTATACAAGTTTACAATAAACAATTAGGTCAGCCAATTAAGACTTCCCTAATGAAATAATAATTACATAACCCTTGCTAAGATACACACAGTACCTTGAAAAGTAAACATAAATTACAAGTCATCAAATATAAGGTAAGATTTGTAATCCATGCTCTCCATCCATAATGCATGCTACATCTCTAAAGTCGGCCCCAAATAGGTCTTCTCTAGAACACATGCCACCTATGAAATCACAAAGAGTCTTGTGACCTAAGAATAATAAAAAAATTCATCAACACGTATCCTGACATTCCCCAAGATCGCATAACATGAAACATTCTCACACCCAAGATATCCACAAAACTTAGAGACTAACATTGTCACATTTCTCTTTCATTGTTCTGCAAACAGTCTTCACCAAAACCATTGTAACTCAAAAAAATATAAATATAAACTCATGAAACCTTAGATATAAGATACCAACTTGTCCCTTAATACATATCTATTCTTGCATCCTCTGATAGTCTATATAATGTCTGTACACGATTGTCAGTCTCACCTGTGCCTGAGACTTCAACTGAACATATGTTGACATCAATGAAAAAACATGAATGCCAACAATCTCCCACTTTGGCATTGATGGAAACACATGAGAAAATCCATCAATCCAAAAGTACCACTCTCAATACAATATTCTCAATATCCTCTGCACAGGTCTCCCTAAAATAATAGGGATTTTCCAATGACTCTCTGCACTGAACTTCTCCCCCTTTTACATCAATGGAAAAGGGTTCCATAACTCTATCTCTAACCATGTTTCCTCTGCTAGGTGTATATTTTTCAAATCTTCATTCCTTCAATAACCATGTGTAAACCCTAATGTGTTCTATTTTTTTCTTGTGATCACTCCCCCCGAGGAGTGGATCCATACATCAAGTTGAGGAAATGATATAACTCTAAAATCCTCTGGACTGATGCATTCCTACATCAATTAGTTCTCACAAGGAGGGGATCTCACCCCAAGCATACCTCTGAGATACTCAAAGGAATCCTTTGGAAAAGGTTTTGTAAATATATCTTCTATTTATTCCTTTTGTTGGAAGCTATAATTGAAATAATTGTTATATTGTCATTGATGTCAAACCTTAACTGGCAAGATAGTTGCTATCTAGTAAAGTGCCATATCATTTGATTGATGAAGAAGATTTGAAAAGAGGACATAACAAGAAGACCTAGTGAAATGGTGGAGTTATGTGAAACTACAATGGGTAATTGATTAGTTGGCACATTGACAAGATAATGTGGTGTTTATCTTTAACACCAAGGGAGGCAAGGAAGACTAAAAGCTTAGTCTTGACCGAGAAAATGAGAAGAAGATTAAGGAAACAAAGTTTTAAGCTGAGTGATGCAAGTGTCGATCAAGTGCTAGTAGATGATGAGTTATATAGTGTCAACAGAGCATCAGTATTTACCAAGTTGTCTAGTGATGATCGAGCGGAAGAAAATACTGATGACCGGTGTCAGCATTTTACAGTTTATGAAATATTTGAGATCCCAACTAACACAGTTGAATTCTTGGGATATGTAAAGTTTGTTGTACATAAGAATGAACTTCATGGAGCATTTAATAAATGTTTAACTATTACTATGCATGGATTCAAGAAGGATTTTTGAGAAGTATCTAGAAAGGAGAAGGAGAATGAAATGTTGGACAGATTCATTGGATCTGACCAAAAGATCTAGCTACCTAATTAGAGAGATATAAGATTAACCTAATTGTAGGTTATGGGTATGAGGTTGATTTAGTTGATTGGAAAATCTAAACAGAAGGTAGATAAGTCTGAGAAGAGCAGTAAAGAACTATGAAGTGGTGATTTCTTGATGAATTTCCAAGAAGATTAGAGAGATGGAGATGATAATGAAGTCCAGTCAGTGAATTAACATTTGAGCTAAAATGGATTTGTATTTTCAAAGTGAGTTGTTTGTTTCAGATCAAACTATACTATTACTTTCTAACCATTGTATCATTTAAAATACTTTAATTAAGGTTGACCTAATAGTAATTTATAAATCCTTTAATCAAGGTGACATTCTAATAGAATGATCTAAGTCCTCTAAAAAGGCTCACTTTTAACAGGGTGATTAAATCCTTTAACAGGGTCACACTTGATAGTGTGTATTGTAACCTTTAACTGGGTTTTCTCCTCATAAAGCTCACTTCAGAAGAGTGAAATATTGGTAGCATGTTACTAGTGGTTTTTCCCATATTGGGTTTCCATGTTAAATCCTGGTATCATACTTGTGTGAATTTTATTTGATGTGTTTACTCTTAAGAGTTTTATATTCTGCAAGTTGATTACTTTAGGACAGTGGACTGCAAGTTTATTTTATTGATCATATGCTATAGAGACCAACTGGATTGTTGAGTAGATATGAGTTGGTGGAAGTGTTTGAAAGTTCAATTAGTACATCTGGAAATAAGCATAACTAATTCACCCCCTCTCAGTTATTCTAAATCATTCTAACAATTAGTATTAGGGCATTGTGGTGCTTGTAAGGAAATTTTTGAAGGTACATAAAGCTAAAGATCAAGATGTATAAAAAGAAGGTACCAAGGCTGAACAAAGACAACTTCCTTGCATGGAAAATTTTGATGAAGCTACACCTAGCTAGAATTAGAGAATAAAAAATATACTATGTGGAACATGATTACGTAATAGTTCCTACACATTTGACAACTTAACAGATAAAGGAAAAGCAAGAACACAATCAAGCAATGTTGGAGATTGCATCAGCCCTAAATTATCCTGAATTTGAAGACATAAAAGATTGTACTACTGAAAAAGAAATGTGGGACACACTGACAGCTATCTATGGTGGAGACACAAATGTACTAAGAGCCAAATCGAAAAGCTTGAGAGGAAATTTTAATGAAATGAGAATGTTAGAAGGTGAAACTATTGTTCAATATTATAGCCGAGTTAAAGAGGTTGTGAATTCTATTAGAGGAGCTAATGGAACTATTGATGATGAACCTATTATTAGCAAGGTATTGAAAACCCTACTTCCTATTTATGCTATTAGAGTTTCTACTATACAAGAATTGAGATGTAATCTTGGTAACAACTTAACTCTGGAAGGTCTAGTTGTTGGACTTACTGATTTTGAGTTATCAAATTTTGATAATTTCACCCCTCACAATGTTGATTCTTCATTCAAATCATAATTGAATCTTCATAAGTCTAAGAAAGGAAAATAAATATGTGTGAAAAGTGATAGAGACACTTTTGATAATGATCTTGATGAACTTGAGACACTTATGGCTAGAAGACTACCAAGAGGAAAAGGAAAATTCAAAGGTAAACTTCCTATAATATGTTTTTCATGTAACAAATTTGGCCATATTGTAGCAAGATGCCCTGATAGGAATGAAAAGGATGGAAGAAGAGAAAGAAAGTACAAAGACAAAAGGGAATACTACAAAACATACAATGCCTATAAGGACAAGGTAAGAAATCCTTCTATATTTCTGAAGAAGAAACTGATAGAGAATCTGATAAATATGATGACCATGATATAGAGGTTGTTTATGTTTTTATGAAAGATGATTCTGATGAAGATGAGAAAACTACACTTATTTCATATATAAGTAAAGGTTAAATCGATCAGATTTCCACAATCCATTGAATTTAGAGCTGAATTTCTGGCTTTGATTGTGTATGATAAAAAACATACACAATCAAAGCCATAAATTCAGCTCTAAATAAGTAAAGTTTATCAAATATGGATAATTAATAGTGATTTCTCACATCACATGACTGGTGATAAAAGTAAGTTTGAAACCTTAAATAATTGCAAAGGTGGTAGTGTTAAGTTTGGTAATGATACACAATGGCTTGTGAAAGGAAAAGGATCAATAAAATTGACTCATAAGATCATATGTGACAATTCTTATTGGGTTGAAGGACTTAACTTGTTGAGTGTTGCATTGTTGAACATTTCTGGATACTGAGTTGAATTCCATCACAAAAAGGCAAAAATCTTTGATGCTACTAGTGAACTAATTGGAAGTGGAGAACACACAAGAGGTAATTTGTTCTATCTAGATCTATTTGATGAGACATGTTTGTTTGCACAATATGATGATGTATGGTTATGACATAAAAGGTTGTGTCATGTAAACTTTGATAATTTGGTAAACATTAGTAAAATGAAAAGAGTAAGAGGGTTACCAAGATTGAAGAAAATTGATAATGTGATGTGTAAGCAATGTGAATTGGGAAAAATGATAAAGTCTAGTTTCAAGAGAAACACCTATACTTCTGATGATATTGTGGAATTGGATCATACTGTTCTTTGTGGACCTATTGGAGTGCAAAGATACCATGGTGACAAATATTTCATTATGTTTGTTGATGATTACTCTAGAATGATGACTGTGATGTTGCTCAAAGAAAAATCTAATGCCTTTTAGTTGTTTAAGTGGTATTTGGAAAAAAATGAAAAAGAGACAAGTAAGAGCTTGAGATGTCTAAGATCTAATAGAGGAGGAGATTTAATATCTAATGAGTTCAAATTATTCTATAATGATAGAGGAATCAAAAGATAGATGTCTACTCCAAGGACTTCCCCATAGAATGGCATAGTTGAAAGAAGGAATAGATCACTCATGGATTGTTCTAGAACACTAATGATAGAGAAAAATGTTGCACAAAATTACTAGAGAGAAGCTATAAGTACAGCCGTCTATACCTTGAACTAAATACAAGTTAAGAAAGGTAAAAATTATACACCTTATGAGTTATGGTATGGTTACGAACCTAATGTAAAATACTTTAAAGTGTATGGAAGAAAATTTTATATACTGAAGGACAATAGGAATGGAAAAATTGATGCTAAAAGTAATGAAGACATTTTCCTAGGTTATTCCACTACGAGAAAAGCATATAAGTGTTTGAATTCTAACACTATAAATTTGTGGAAAATGAAAATGTTAGAATTGATAAATATGCAAAAAAGAATGAAGTTGGATGAAAGAAAGAACCTAAAGATTATAGATCTTTCATATACATGAGTGAAGGAGAGCCCTGCAGTTTACCTGAACTAGAGAATGATGCTACTGAGCAAAAAAATGATGCTGCCAAGAAACAACAAGAAACTACTAAGTCATAGAAAGAAGTTGCCTAGCATCAGGAGATAACTGTCAAGCAATCAAAAAAGGAAGTAGAGACACAAAATGAACCTGAAGAGAACTTGCAAGATGAATCTTAAGAACAAGAAGAAGAAGAAAAGAGACCATAGTCTACATTAGAAAAATATGTGAGAAGACATCATAAAATAGATAAAATAATTGGAGAAAAAGATTCAGAGGTCATGAAAAGAAGCAAATTGAAAAATAAGACATGTTTATTATGTGAATTTGAGCCCAAATAAGTGAAATATTCTTTGGATAATGAATATTGGATTCAATCCATGAATGAAGAAATTGAGAAAACAGAGAAGAACAAAACTAGACACTAATACCTAGACCAAAGGACAAGAATGTTATTGGAACCAAGTGGGTATTTAGAAATAAGTTGAATGAGCATGGAGAAGTCACAAGAAACAAGGCTAGACTGGTATGCAAAGGATATGCACAAGAAGAAGATATTGACTATGGTGAGACATTTTCCCCAGTTGCTAGATTGGAAGGAGTTAGAACTCTACTTGCACATACAAATTACAAAGGATTCAAAGTGTATCAGATGGATGTTAAATCAAAATTTTTGAATGGAATAGTGGAAGAAGAAGTATACATTGAAAAACCTAAAGGATTTTTTGATTCAAGCAAGAAGTATATGGTCTGCAAGTTACACAAATAACTGTATGGATTGAAGCAAGCCCCTAGAACATGGTATGAAAGATTACATAATTACTTAGTCAAAATTGGTTTTACAAGGACACATGACAACAGTAATCTATAGTTAAAATTTGAAAAAGATAAAGGGATATTGTTAGCTAAAATATTTGTTGATGATATCATATTTGGAAATCAAGATGCTTTATGCCAAACATTTTCAAATGAAATGCAAACTGAATTTGAGATGTCTGGAGCCATAAATAAAATCACAATTAGGTATAGATTTCCTATGCCTAGGATAGAAGATCTATTGGATCACTTAGGAGGTACAAGGTACTATTCTAAGGTGGATTTAAAGAGTGGCTACCACCAAATAAGAATTAGGGTTGGTGATGGGTGGAAAACTCCATTTAAAACAAATGAAGGCTTGTATGAGTGGAGAGTAATTCCCTTTGGTCTGTCAGATTCTCCTAGCACATTCATGAGGCTCATGAATGAGGTGCTCAAACCATTCCTTGGCAAATTTTTCATAGTGTATCTTGATGACATCCTTATTTTTAGCAAGAGTAAGGAGGAACATTTGGAGCATCTTAACTTGGTCCTAAAGAGGCTACATGAAGAGAAGATTTTCATCAATTTGGAGAAATGTGTTTTTATGCAGGGAGAGCTCATATATTTGGGAGTTGTGGTCTCAGGAGGGAACATCAAAATGGACCCTAAGAAGGTAGAAGCCATCTTGAATTGGCATTCTCCTAGGACAATGATAGAAGTCAGGTTTTTTCATGGGCTTGCATCTTTTTATAGAAAATTCATTAGGAGTTTCAGTCAATTGTGTGCTCCTATCCTTGAAACCATTAAGGGTAGGTAGAAGTGCAAGTTTGTGTGGAAAAAAGAGGTAGAATAAGCCTTCCAAATGCTGAATAAAAAGGTAATGGAGAAGCCTATCCTAGTCTTTCCTGATTTTCAAAAGATATTTACTATTGAATGTGATGCTTCTAACCTAGCTATAGGGGCTATCTTGAGCCAAGAAGGGAGAACTATAGCCTTTTTCAGTGAGAAACTAAATGAAGAAAAGAGGAAATACTCTTCTTATGACTTGGAACTATATGCCTTAGTCTAGTCATTGAAGAAATGGAGGCACTACCTCCTTCCAAAAGAATTTGTTGTCTTCATAGACAACCAAGCATTAAGTTTCTTAAACAACCAAGAGAAAATAAGCCACAAACACATGAAGTGGGTGGAATCAATACAAGCCTACACATTTTCAATCAAACATAAAAAGGGAGTAGCCAATAAGGTGGGAGATGCATTGAGTAGAAGAACTTTAGTTGTGCAACAAATCCAACTGCAAAGTGTAGGGATTGATTCATTGAAGGACATGTATAAGAATGATGATGATTTTAGAGAGATTTATAAGGTGTGTTCTAACTTTTCTGAGGCTTACCATGTAGAATATGCAAAATACTTGATTCAAAATGGACTCTTGTTCAAAGGACACCAGTTATGTATTTTGAAATGTTCAATGAGGGAGATCATCATTAGAGAAAAAGATGCAGGTAGCATGGAAGGACATTTTGGTTTGGACAAGACACTGGAATAAGTGAGAAGATTCTATTATTGGCCTAAACTTCAGACTGAAGTAAGGAAGATTGTAGAGACATGCACAATCTGTCAAAGAGCCAAGGGTACATCCACAAATGCAGGACTATACCAGCCTCTACCTATTCCTACAAGACCTTGGGAGAGTTGCAGCATGGACTTTGTGATGGGATTGCCTAGGACACAAAAGGGGTATGATAGTATCTATTTTGTAGTGGACAAGTTTAGTAAAATGTCCCACTTTATCCCTTGTAAAAGTACTAATGATGCATCAGCAATTGAAATTGTGTTCTTCAAATAAGTTGTGAGGATTCATGGCTTACCTCAAACCATTCTCTCTAATAGAGATGTGAAGTTTATTGGTCACTTTTGGAGACCTTATGGAAGAGGTTAGGGACCAATCTAAGTTTTAGTTCTTCCTAACATCCACAAATAGATGGGAAGACAAAAGTGGTAAACAAATCACTTCAAAATATACTTAGGTGTTTGAAAAAACAATATGGAGACAAGTGGGATGCAGTCCTACCCCAAGTAGAGTTTCCTTTCAATGACTTAGTCAACAGAAGTACAGGGAGTAGTCCCTTTCAAATTGTGTATGGTCAAAGTCCAAGAGGCATCTTAGAACTCGGAGAATCACCACAAAACACTCCAGTCAGTGCTCATGGAGAAGAATTTGCAGGGAGTATGAAATAAATTCATGACTCAGTGAGATTGGCACTTGAGAAGACTGCAGATAAGTACAAGAAAGCCAAAGACAAGCATAAAAGAGATGTTCAATTACAGGTGGGAGACTTGGTGTGGGCATATTTGAAGATGGAAAGATTACCTAAGGGCAAACACACTAAACTACTCATGAAGAAAGTAGGACCCTGTCTAATGTTGAAAAAGCATGGGTTGAATGCATATGAGATTGAACTACCCTCACACCTTGGAATCTCCCCTATATTCAATATTTGTGATCTAACCCCCTATAAAGGTGATGTGAATGTAGGTTCTGAAGTACAGGTGGAAGAACTTGAAGAAGATGTTGTAGGTATACCCTCTCATGTACCAAAGAAGCTTGAGAAGATTTTGGACACCAAGATCATCAAACAAACAAGAAAAAAATGTTTACAAGAAATATTTGGTCAAATGGAAAGATAGTTCTGAGGAGGAATCTGTATGGATGGATGAGCAAGAAATTCAGAAGCATGGCTCCAGTTTAGAAGACCTTATCTCAAGAGGACTTGAGATCAATGCACCCCGGGAGTTTGGTGCAGGAGCACCCTCAAGTTCATCCATTGAAAGCACATCAGTGGATACAAACAAGTAGGGTTAGGGTTCTTATTGGATCTTAGATCCAATTTTTTCAATAAGTCCTAAAATGTAAGACAAGGGGACACTAAGTGATGTTATAAACTTAGTTGTCCACCTTAGTCAATTTGGACAATCTTGGGTAGAGTAGGATAGAATAGTCTAGGGGACCTAAGGAAGGGTAGGAATGTAATTTTAGGCCTTATAACATCCCCTATGGTATAAAAACACTAAACTTTACAATTTTATTTTGGATTGACAAATTTTGCAAAAAGTTGTCAAAAAGTTGTCAATGTTGCATAGAGCAACTTTTGAATCCCAACATTCACAACCACTTTTTTTAGTTGGAACCACTTGGGAATGGTATTTAATGGTGGAAAAACATTTCTCCAAGGTTAAGGTGGACAATTTGTAAAGTTTTTGCATTGAAATCAATAAAATCCAAACTATTTTCTATATTTTCTAACTATTTTTAGAGTTGTACAGTTCTATACGGATCCCAATGCACCATTGAAGGATTGGAAAAGTTGAACCAGTGTCTTGGTCAAATATTCAAATTTTTTTTAAGTCTTGAATTACAGGGGATTGAAATTTATCAAATTTTGATCGCTCACTGGTCTGTGGAAGGCCCTAACAAGGGTTTCAATACAAAATCCCTCTTTCCCAGAGACTCCACCATGGGAAAATTCTAAGCCTATGGGGAGTGAAAGGGGGGGAGGATTTACTTTAAGAATTTGGAGGTCTTATATTAGGAGGAAGTCGATGGAGGGAGAGAGGATTGAATCTTCTGGATAAGCATTCATATGTGACTGTCTAGAATTGAGATTTTGAGGCACAACTTGGGCCAAGGGTGGAATGGAAGTCTAAATACTTTGATTAAGGATTTTTTTAAGATCCCTCAAGAATTAAAATTGGTGGGAAAATAAATTGAATCAAGATTCAAGTATTTTCTTTGGAAAAGTGGCCTATTAGCCCTATTAGGCCTAGGAGAGAATTGAGGACATCAGGAGTTAGAGGATTGATCAAGAGCCCTAGGTTGGAGGGTGTTGTTGGTGGATGGATTGGAGAATTTTGGGGTGGTTAAGACTTTCTTTGGTGGAGTTCCAAAAAGGTTTCCCTTAGAAATCCATATTTTCTCCTTGTAGCCCTGTGGTGTGTTAGGTGTCTAAATTGAATCTCAGAAACTTCTTAGTAGGAGATTTGTGTCTTATTTCATCTAGAATGATGATATAATGTTTATAGAACCCTTTTTTCATCCCTGGATTACTTGGTTCTAGTTGTGCCCTATTTTTCCCTTTTGGGTGTTGAAGGCTAGTGGAAGATCTAGTCTTGTGAATGTGGGTTTTGGGAACTCTTTAGTAGAGCCCTAGATTGTGTGGGATTAGGGGTATTGTGGATCCCTAGAGAGTCATTTTTGACATAGTTTTGGGCTCTGCTCCAGAGGAGTAATTGAAATATCAATACTAGTATCACTCAAACATAGATGTGGCCTCCATCTTCATGACATGGGGTTTGAAGCTGGGAACAAAGGAAAGTGGAGTGGGTTATATAAATTTTCTCTCTTTTAAATTGCACATTTGAGGGAAGGTTTCATGTTGAATAGCGGGAAATAGTTGCATGTAGAGGAATTTGTGCCCCATCCACATTCATTTCTCCTTTGGAGTATAGCTAGTGAGAAAGAGGATCTACGAGATGAAGCTCAAATTGAGAGAGAGAGAGAGAGAGAGAGAGAGAGAGAGAGAGAGAGAGAGAGAGAGAGAGAGAGGAATTCCTTTTGAGGAAAAATTTATATACTCTGTCAAATTATTAAATATTTGTTACACATTTAATAACATCTATTTTCTTTAAATCAAGATTCAAAATGATGAATTTGATCTCAATTTATTGAAAGTATGTCTACCATAAGCTCCTCTTGATTTACTCTTGATGAATAATTCAATAGTGTGATTGATGGATGGATTGCTTTCAAAAATAGAAGCATTTAACAATAAAATTCATAGTTTTTTCACAAATGTCCTCCAAGAGATCTTATTTATAGATTTTGAGGGACTTGGATAAAGGGTGGAGATTGATTCCTCATATCAAGGAATAGAGATTTATGAGAGGATTAAAGGAAGGAGGGAATCCCACGTAGTTCCTTAAGATGCATGGGTTTAGATGAATTGAGGAGTAATAAGACTTGGATGGTTAATTTTTATTACTTTGATCAAATGGCTAGAATTACACTTTTCACAAAGTGTGTGACAAGATTATAAGGCAAGTGGCTAATGAGAATTATTGTCTCACACATGTGAGGATACTTAGGGAAGAGTAATTTTTAAGATGTGGAATTTGACACATGTTTGAGATTTCATATGGAGAATAGAGATTGAAATAATAGTCTATCACATTTATATAGGAGATCACATAAGGGAGTTTGAATGGTGTTTATTTTATAATAGAAAACTTAGGGTTTCCATTTTTGTTATATTTCATTGGGTAAGTGGGCATAGATATGACAAATATTTAATTTAATTAATCATATTTTGAATTTTTATAACATATTGTAATTAGAAACGTGAAGAAAATAGAGAATTAAATAAATAGAATAATTTATTTTTCGATGAATATACATTGAAAGCTAGAATACCTAATTTTCTAATTATTTATTAAGTTTGAACCTATGTATAAAGATTAATTAACTATATAAAAGGTCTTGATTTATTTGATTAACATGGAAATAATTATCGTTATTTAATGACATGTCTCTTGCTAAAGACAAAGGGTTTCATAATATGGTCATTGAAGGGGACTTTGAAAATATAGTCATGATGCTTGATGGTCAAGCATCCCTAGGTTGTGTCATAAAAGATCTCATTTCTAAATTTTGTTGCATTCTATCCTCTATGGAACACGTTAGATTCACTTGCACCATCAAGGAGGGGAACAAGTTAGATGACAAACTAAAAAGCCTTGCTCACTTCACCACTTCTCTACGAATGGTTTTCCTTCTTCATATGATCGTCCAAATGATATTTGTGCCACAATCTAGGATAATAAAATCATACATGAACCCTAAATATTCATGTACTCCTATTTAATTATGGCTTTTCCCATAATTTTCTTCAATCATTTTTTTATCGGCAGTCCTCATTTTTAGGAAATGAGTTTTTATTTCTTTGTATCTCATCCACTTGTAGTCTTCTATATTTCACCATATTTTACTACTTCCAAGGCACTTCTCATAGTCATGGCCTCTATGTTGTTTGGCCTTCCATGAGGGGTATTTGATTCAAATGGAGTGTGATAACTAAGAAATATTAAAAAATGATAGGATCCTTTGGCCTATGTTGGTTAAGAGGAATCTACATGTCCTATCAAGGGGACATCATCCTACTAACTTGTCATCCTTCCTCCTTCCCATCACTAGGATATAATCTGTGTAGTCTTTATCATTTTCTTACCCATTATGTCTTAATCTTCTTTAAAACAACATGATAATAGCATTGTCTCAAAGAGGAGCAAAATATATACACCTAAATTATCCTTAATTGAATGATACTTATTATTTGTTTAATTGTTTTATCATTATTTTCTCTATTAATTAAATATATATCTTTATTTAATTAATTAATTCATTAGCTTTCCACTATGAATTGAATAAATATTTTTATTTATTTAAGTAAAATTGATGACTCTCTTATTTCTAAAATTAAATATATATTTATTATTTACTTAATTATCCCAACCCTACATTTTTCCTCTATTAATTAACTAGATAATTTTACCTATTTAATTAATTTATTATCTTCTTCTTTCGTACATGCACATGAATTAAATATTTTATTTATTTAATTATTTTTTAAATAGATTTCTAATGTATAATATTAAATAACTTTTAATTAAATTTAATTTGAATAATTCTTCTACTTTCACCTCTCAAACTCCCACTCATTTTGAGCTCAAATCATCAATCACTCAATTGACTGATTAATCAATTTTGTCTATCTGTGTCATGTAGTCAGTTAAGTCTTCATCAATTCCTCTCATAATTTCTCTTATGTTCATATTCCATATTTCTCATCAAATCACGACCATTGATTCTCTTGGAAGTAACTATAAAATAGGCTTATTCCCTCTTATTTGGATAATAGTGATCAATTAGTCATTAGTGTACTTGCATTATATTGAGATTTTTCTAGAGCTATCATTATCATCAATGCACCATAGCTTCACATCATCAAGAAAAAAATCTCCATCCCTTTAAATATGTCATCTTATGCTAGTGCTAAATAGTTGAGAGAAAACAAACATTTGTGCAAGATATTGGACGATAGGAGAACAATGAACTGAAGAAAATAATGGATAAAGTTATAACTTTGTTTAATTTATTTATATTTCATGATTTAGATCTCTATTGATTACTTTTTGGATTTTATTTATAGATATAGGCTTGTGGTTGGGTAATTAGGATTTACAAATAGGTTTAATAATTTAGAATACATCAAAATATACTATAACTAGTAAAGAGAAAATATATCTTATGTTATAAAATTGGTTTAAAGTCTTTTGTATTTTTGTAAGAGAACATGAACATGTGGCATCAATCAAGAACTAGAAAATGAAAGTACACACAATGGGAGTTTCTTATCAATATTATAAATGTATTGTGTAAGTCTCTCCAATATGGTGAAATAGGGTTCACTAGTCTAGGCTTGCAAACTAGGACTCTTAGGCCTATTTATGTATTCATGTTGGAATGAGAATCATCCACTTGGATAAAGATATTTGGGAACAAGTTAAATTTAGTGATGCTTCATGATGAGTTAAAAATGATTATGTAATTATGGAAGATGAATGCAAGATCTAGGGGAAAATGTTATCAAATGATGGCTTTTAGCATGTACAACATAATAGAAAATGAGTATGTAGATTTTCATAGAAGATGTAGAAATTATAGACAACAAATGACGTATGATCTTAGATTTAGGAGAGATCAGGGGGACTTGGTCAAACAGGAAAACCCACTCTCAAGAATTAGAGCAGGGCAACTTGTTCACAATTATTTTAGATCTAAGGATAGGCATTCTATAGATCTCATGATGCTCAATATATGACCAAATACGAGTGATTTCCACATATTTATTTCATACAAAAAATAGAGAAAATGTTGGGTTTAAATGGGTTTTCCTATGTAAAACCATGGTTTTGGAATTAACATTGAAATTGTAATGAATTGAAATATAATTGAAAGAGTGTAGTTCGGTAGTAGAGGGTAGATATGAAAATGAATGCTTATACCTTTATAAGAATTCTTTGTGTCAAAATGGTCATGAAGACATATTTAAGTTGACTTTATAGGTTTTACTTTCAGAAATTTTGATCATGGATGCCATCATGAATGAATAGATCTAAAAATTTCTACTTGTCTTTTATGCCTTAGATGCTTGATCACCTGATCTTGACGAATTGAGTGTTTGATTTAATAGTGCAAGGTGAGTGATTGTGTATGGATGGATTTTAATCTCAAAATAAGGGGGCAAAAAATTAATTTTCCTATGTCAAACCATGGTTTTGGAATTAACATTGAAATTGGAATGAATTAAAATATAATTGAAAGAGTGTAGGTAGGTAGTAGAGAGTAAATATGAAAATGAATGCTTATATCTTTATAAGCATTCTTTGTGTCAAAATGATCTTGAATATCTATTTAATTTGACCTTATAGGTTTGACTTTCAAAAAAATTGATCATGGATGTCATCATGAATTAATAAATCTAAAAACTACTCCTTGTCGTTTATTCCTTAGATACTTGATCACTTTCTCTTGATGAATTGAGTGTTTTATTTAACAATGCAAGGTGAGTGATTGTGTGTGGATGGATTGTGATCTCAAAATGAGGGGGGATAAAATGTTTTTACACCTCTCCCTTATATTTTTGGGTGTGAATTTCAGAGCAAGCTTACTTGGGATCAAATTTACCACTCTCGTAAGCTAACCATTATGTACTTTAAATTTAGATAAATT
This sequence comes from Thuja plicata, assembly GCA_018584345.1. Classification (NCBI taxonomy): domain Eukaryota; kingdom Viridiplantae; phylum Streptophyta; class Pinopsida; order Cupressales; family Cupressaceae; genus Thuja; species Thuja plicata. The sequence continues at coordinate 2,233,933 of MU224796.1, read as the reverse complement.
AGAATGATGGTGAGAATTTTACACAAACTATATAAACAAACAAAGGGATAAAATAAGGGAGAGGGAATTGATATAAATCTAAAAAAAATTGTAAAATTGTAGATGAAAAATAAATTAGAAATCAAAAAATAAAATCATAAGACCAATAACTGAGGGAATGTAGATCACATGAGTTCATTGGTTGAAAGGAAAAATAAATCATCATTTTAAAATTAATATAAAGTAAAAAATAGTTAATAAGAATAATGGATTGATTCTATAAACCTTGAAACCTTTAAAAAATAGTTCAATCTATATTAGGAAAAATAAGAATTGTGGTATAAACCTTGAAACCTTTTCAACATCAATCAGTCAAGTCTTTTTAGAAGGGAAATGAAAAAATGGATACCCCTAGATGAGGAATATATTAAATGTAATTTTTATAGTTGTTCAAAGGAAAATTAGGAGCCTCAACTATAGGTAATTAATCAGAGATCTACTCTAGAAGAGGTTATCTTACTGATGGATACAACAAGAACCTGGGGGTGGGATCAAACAATAAGGCCAAAGTTGTTACTACTTGGAAAGGTATCAAGTATCTAAAAGAATTGAATTTTCAAAATATCATCCTTGAAGGGGACTGTAAATTGATAGTGGATCATTTGAATGGAAAGGTTGGTTTCCTCAAGGATTTAATCAGCCTAACAGAGGACTATAAAAATATATTAACCAGTTTTCATCAGTATAAAATTCACTATACCCTCCATAAACGAAATAAAGCGGCTGATCACATGGCTAATGTGGGGCTTACTTCCAATGAATGGAGATACATTTCCTACATGTGATACCCTCAGAGGATTAAGGAAATTTTTCCTAATGAAAGGAAACAAGTGAAAACTCGGGGAATAATAAATTATTCCTAATTATAAAGAATAAAATTCTTAATTATTACAAATTTATACTTTCCACCATCTTTGATCTCTACTAGAAGGGTTGTAGGATTGTTGAGGTTTCTTCTGGAGCATTCCCATAAGAACAAAAAGGTAGGAGTTGTTCTCCTTATATTTTTAAATTTAAAAATAGGCACCAAAGAGAAAAGTGAGAAAATATCAATAGAAATAGGCGTAACACATGGACTCGTTATGGCTTGTTAGAGAAAAATGAAGATATGATAAATAATGGCCCATATGTTATGCCTAATCATAAAATTGAAATGAGATTGAAAGATGATTTAAAGGGTGATAAAATATGTTAATGATTTATGTAGCAAGTGAGATGATATAAATCAAAATGGAGATCTACATGTCCACAATTAATGGATTTTTGATGAAGTAAAAATACATGTCTATCTTAAAGGGACTAAATTTTAATGCTAAAAGGTCTTGGCATGAGTATTGATGAGGTCATAAAGGGCACAACTTATTAGAAAGGGTTGGATGTTTATTTTTCTAATAAGAACACTATCTCGATGGTGATTCAAAGTACTAAAGACATGTTATTAATTAATAATTTTGAGAAGTGGAGTTTAAAAAAAAATCATATCACAAATCCTATGAACAAGCCTCTAGATTGTACTACTAAAACTAAAAGAAAAAAGGCCTTTTCTATTTCTAACAAAAAAATTGTTTTGTGTGTCTATCCAAATGAGAATTTCTCATTCTTTGTCTAATTCTAATAAGCTTAAATCTATGTAGGGTTCTCTTAAATAATTTTATCTAAAATATTTTAAAGATCTCATGTTGAACAATGAAATCTATGACCCCTTTACAAAGGTAGATCTTACACCATACTTCCTAGTTATGGGAGATTGTAATAGAACCCTTTCCACGAAGTTCTATAATTCATGGTCGAGGGGTTCAATTAAAATTAGAAGTATAAAATTTACAGTGACTCCAAAATTAATTTCAGATGCTACTTGTCCAAAATGTGAAGGTGACTGTAAGACCTACATTAGAACGTCATAGTTTTACTACTTTATTTTCCATGCTTTCAATTATTATACGCTTAGATATACTTTGACTTTGAGACTCTTATGTATTTGAGGATATGTTGAATTGTATGTTATATATTTAGTACCTGATTATGTAATCAGGGTACACTCAAAATACCTTATGTTTTGATTTCAGTTCAGTTTATGATGATGTCATATATGAGATTTATTGTGTGGATGCTATTGTGATGGATATTGGTTTAGGAAACTGATGATATGTTTATTTGACACAAGGAAAGGTTGATAATGGGGCCAAAGGCTCTCCCAACTACCAAACCAACTTGTAGACACAATGCAGAAGCCACAATAACACAGTGAAAGAAGAAACAACAAAGATCTTTTTCATTAATTGATCAAAATCATTACATGTTAGGCTGTAAGGCCTTCCCAGTTTTGGTCATATACATTCAGTGAATTAAAATTTGATCTTCATGCATGTGAGGTCACAGACCTACTTTATAGATAATTTAATCCTTCTCTTCTAACTTCAAAACTCATATCTAAATCCTACTGAAGGACTGATGCCTCATACTAAGAACATAGAAATAAATATATGCAAGAGTCCAATAGAGATTTTGGCACTCAAATCCATAAGGGAGATCCATATTTAGGTCCACAGAGATCCCAATGAGAGACCCCGAATTAATTAAGCCACAAAAATAAATTGAAGAAGTTGGCCACCAGATCCAACTCCAAAATAAACATATTGGGCAAAGGTTGACCAAGCAACAGAGTGACTCGGGAAAGGAACACCCTGAGCAATAGAAAAAAACCCAAGCGTCAGAAGAAATGATCTCAAAAAAAGGATAACCAAGCAACAGAGCCCAAGAAATAGAGTACTTCTCTGAGTAGCCTCCAAATGAACTAAATGAATAAAAGAAAACATCTTTTTGGTTGAGCAGGATTTCCAAGGACCCAAGATGCTCCTCCATCAGACACCTAGGGTATAAGAAATGATTCCTTGAATCATATATTAGTTCCAACCTAAAATGAATCCAACTTAGATTGAGAAATCCAAGAGGATTCCTCAATCAGTCTATTCTCCCACTTTACCACATATTCCATGTATTCCTTTCCTCTTGTACTTATGCCAATTCTTAGTTTCAAAATATTCTCAACTTCCTCTATCTACTTCTTAGGATAATCATTTGGTATTTTCACTTCTTCATCAGGTTCATGATATTCATACAAGTCTAAAATATTGAATATAGGTGATATATCCATGTCATTAGGTAATTCAACTTCATAAGCATTTCCAGTGTCAAATCTTCTCAATATTCTGCAAGGAGAAAATTTCTTCATCTTCAGTTTTCCATATGTTCCAATAGGAAATCTTTCTTTCTTTAAATTAACTATTACTACATCACCAACTTCAAATTTTTTATGTCTTCTTGATCAGTCTGCACTATCCTTGTATTTCTGATTACTTTTCTCCAACTTTTGTTTTAAATCTTCGTGTAATGTCTTCATGAACTCAAAAAATTCCTCTGATTCAACACATCTTTTCTCTTCTCCAACAATATCTCTCAAGTCTCATATACCTCTTGGTTGTGTGCCATGAACAATCTCAAAAGGTTTCTTTCCATGTACTTCTATTTACTGAACTGTTGTAAGAAAACTCTACTTGTGCCAACATCAAATCCCAATTACTTGGTGTGTCTCCAACTAGGCATCTCAACAAATTAGCCAAACTTTGGTTTCCAACCTTTGTTATCCATCAGTCTGTGGGTGAAATGTAGAACTAAACTTCAACTCAGTATCCAACTTCTTCCAGAGTGTTCTCCAAAAATAGCTAACAAACTTATTGTCTCAGTCAGAGATGATACTCCTTGGTAATCCATGCAATTTGACAATCTCCTTAAAGAAAATATCTACTATATGTACTACATCTAATTTTTTCTTACATGGTATGAAATGTGTCATATTTGAAAATCTATCCACAACAAAAAAATATGGAATCATTACCTCTTTCTATCCTAGGTAAGCCAAGAACAAAATCCATGCTGATATCACTCCAAGGTTTCTCAGGAACAGTAATTGATGTATACAAACCAATATTCTAACTCACTCCTTTTGCAACTTGACAAACTCCACAAATTTTCACCAACTTTTGAATATCCTTATACAACTGAGGCAAAAAGTACCTTTCCTTCAACAAACTGAATGTTTTATCAATACCAAAATGTCCAGCCAATCCACTACAATGTTTCTCCTTAATAAAATTAGTTCTCATTTATCCTCTCAGTATACACAACTGAATACCTTTGAACAACATATCTTCTTGAATGAAATAGTCTTCATACTTACTTGATTGATTTGAATTAGGTTCTCTGCTCACTCTCCACTACTCTAAAAATCAGGATCACTTTCATACAAATGCTTCATGTCATCAAAGCCACGAAACTCGATTCTCATTTCAGTCAAAAAAGATATTCTTCTACTCAATGCATCAACAACTCAATTAAAAACTCCACTCTTATGCTTAATCACAAATGTGAAACTCTGCAAATACTTTGCCCATTTCATATGTCTTTGATTCAATTTATTTTGACTACCCAAATATTGTAAAGCCTTATGATCGGTATACAACACAAATTCATTTGGCATCAAATAATGTCTCCATTTCTTCATAGCTTGAACAATAGCATAGAACTCTTGATCATAGACATAATATTTCCTCTTAGCATCATTCAACTTTTCACTAAAGAAAGTAAAAGGTTTACCTTCTTGAGTCAATACAGCTCCAATTGCACTTCCACTTGCATTTAAATCAATTTGAAATACCTTATTGAAATAAGGTAATTCTAACATAGGTAATTCAACAACCTTTAGCTTCAAAGATTCAAAACTCTTATCAGCTCCATGTGTCCATTTGAATTCTCTTTATTCTCCTCTCATTGTTTCAGCCATAGTATTACAAATAGAACTGAAATTTGTGATAAACTTCCCATAAAAAGTTGCTAATCCATGAACTGATCTTACCTCAGTGACATTATCAGGTGTAGGCCAACTAAGTATATCTTCAACCTTCTTAGGATCCATATTCATACCATCAGCTAAAATCACAAAACCCAAATACACAAGATCTTCTTTCATGAAGGAACACTTTTTCAGATTCAACTTTTCCTCTTTCAATCTCTGCAATACTTGTCTTATATGAATCAAATGCTCTTCTCTAGTCTTACTGAATATCATAATATCATCCAAGTATACAATCACACACTTATTCAATAATTTCTTCAAAACTTCATTCATTAACCTCATAAATGTACTTGGTGCATTAGTTAAACCAAAAGGCATAACCAACGACTCATACAAACCTTCCTGTTAGGATTAGGATCACTGAGAGGGGGGGGGGGTGAATCAGTGATCTATCAATTAATACTTTTTCTTATTATCTGAATATTTACTTAATGCTTATGTACTAAACTTGAATATCAATGCAAGTAAGATAAATATACACAACACATAACACCATATATGATTACGGGGAAACCCAATGTAGGTGAAAACCCCGGTGGGAATTAGTACCCACAAATATTCTGTACTAGTGTCTTATGATCCTTGTTAGAAGATCCTTAACCCTATTAGGAGTTGTCTTTACAATACATGAAGTACAGTGACCTTGTTAAGGGTCGAACCCTATTAGGATTCTTTTACAATAACCCTGTTAGGGGTGGTGGACTCACTATCCAAATGGTGAAGGCTACAACCTTCTGAATATTTGATACACACTATATCTGCAAGGTGAACTGTTGTTGTGACACTGCTTGTCTGATTAGCTCCTTTTGTACACTGATGCTTTAACCTCTTGTAAAGAACTATAAAAATCTTATCTTCAATCTAAAAGCTTCTACTTCAATATCTATATCATCACCATATGATAGATATATCTTTTCTTCTTTTACACTCTGCTATGCTTTTCTTATCTTTGGCTTCCGCAACTTTTCCCATCACAAATGACCTTCTATAAGTAATTCCTCAAAGGACATGAAAATGTCAGCTTTAGGAAACCTTTAACCATGTATCTTGATCACTTACATAACCATGCAATGCTTCATTAAGTTGTCTTAACATTAATTATAACTACTTTACTCAAACCGAATAGACACTTCTTTTCACACAGTCTGCTTCACCAAAATAGCTCTAACTAATTATCTCGGATGAATCAATTCATGTGCTTTTAACCATATATTTTTAGGTCACTAAAAATGAATAATCTAAAGGCACAATTCCTGAGGATGAGTGCAAATTCCACACCAAAACAATCTCTGTCGGCTCTTTCCATGATCTCTGTCCTGTTCTGGTATTCACTGGCTGTACCTCTTCAACTTGCAGTATCTTCTTCATACTTTCAGATCTGATCATACTCTCTTAGAATTTATATGTAAACATACTCATAATCTTACCTTCAAAGGCACATATCATTTAGATAACAAATAAACACACGCTAATCAAAACTATAACAGTTTGTTCCTTGCTCTGTCATGTTTTCTGTACTTAGCCAATTTATGATCTTCTAATAATGTGTGCTGACTCCAAAAATTCATATGACTTTGTTGCCATAATGAAAACACTAAATAGAGTCATATACCTCAGTATAGTCAACTTTCCAACAATATCCCCCTTTATCATTAATGGCAACAAAGGAATATGGTGAAGTTACTATCTATACTTTTATATAAAAACTCTCTATCTTATATCTCCCTTTTATCATATACTAGACTCCATATTCTTCATACTCTAATCCCCCTTTGACATTAATGAAAAAGGTGCTCAAAAACAATTCTATGTACTTACTCAACATAAATATCTAGATATGCAATCTGCAACTTCTGGATCTCTTTCTCCCAAAATACAATCAATGAATTAACAATCTGTAGATGGGCACATAATGCATATTGTAGCTTCTCCATATTCTCCAAGTCTGTGCTAGGACCTTGATCATATGATAGACTCTATATTATATACATTACTTTACTCACCCTTTGATATTATCTTCTTTGCCTTCTCAATCTTATCAATCTACCCCTGATATACACATATTGATATTGGTGGAGGGATCTTCCACATATTTCCTTATCTTCTCTATCATAGCCTCTACCTCCTGGATCTTCTTTGTAATGATGGGCACTTAACTTGCCTGATCATATAGTCAACAATAATATTTCTGCCTTTTGCTGCAAACTCTTTAAAGGATTCTCAACCAACTTTGAGTGAGCTAAGATCAACTGTAAAGTTGCTAACCAATTCATTGAGCCTCTTCTTCATATACTTCTCTTCTGCAATATCTGATCTATTTTCCATGACTTCTTTAGATTATATACTCCCACTTACTTATTTACTCCCCATGAGTCTAAGTTTGTTATGGGTGTCAAACTTTACAACAATGATGATGAATTGTCCATCACTTCAGTCTTCTCTTTTCTGCTTCCTTTCCTGTGATATCTAAAATCAATATATCTTCTTGCTGATATAAAGACTCTCAGCCTCTTGAGTACTCACAAATGTTTCTTCAAACTTGTCTAGATCAATATCCATTGCTTCCATTGATACTTCAATATTATCAACCATGATTGTATCCTCCATGTCCTTGGCTATGGGTGCATAATCCTATGGACCTGTCATAATAGTTTTATCTGCTTTTTCACATGATATTTCAAATTGTATCTTCAATCAATTATGCTCTTAAGTGAATGCTCTTTTGTTGTATTCATACTTAGATGATCAACAATAAGTATGTGCTTCCAAGGATAACATCAGGTCGGCTCCAAAATGAAATCTCCATTGGCTATACTGATATATGTGCTTCCAAGGATAACATCAGGTCAGCTCCAAAATAAAATCTCCAATGGCTATACTGATACTCTCACATAGAACACTACTCAACAAGATTTTGACCCATTCCACTTCATGAAATTCACGCGCTGAAGCATACTAATAAATCACTTCTGAGATGTTTCAAAGATTTTCTTGTTATCAATCTCTACTAAAGAATGTCATTGTGACGCTTTGCTACTTGACTGCAAGTTCTCCTTTGATTATCCAGCTGCTTACTGGATTGTTAAGTAATTTTTCAACTAATTTATGAAATGACGTGTCCGTGCTTGGGCTTCATTTCAAACTCAAATTACTTTGCTTAACAAATAATGTTTATCAATCTCCTTTCTTTGCTGATGAGAACAATTGTAATGCATTAATAATACAACTGCTAGGGCTTCTATGATCTCCAATCATTTATTTTGACTGCAAGTGAGGACTTGGTGATTGCAAAGTAGATTTTTTCCATTAATACTTTCCGCATAGACACAGAAAGCAACTGTAAGTTCCGTTCTTGATCCTGATAACAACTTAGATCATGTTCTCTTGCATCATAATGTCACCAAACAATTGTAATCCAAGGTGCATACTCGGAGGTGAGTATACCAGCCACGCAGGGGTTCAGAGCTAGAATAGCTCCCCCTAAGACCATGGGGGTCAACTAATCAGACATAGAAGGTGCGTCCACTGAGGATGCATCTGCTACCTTGTTCTCTTCATTGTCCTTCTTTACTTTGACCCATATTTTATTTGATTTAGCTTTAGCTTCCACAAACTTAACTTCTCCTGATTCTTCAAACAAAGAATTCTTATGATTCTCTTGTCCTTTTGTTCTTGATCTGCAAGACCTTGAGATGTGTCCAACCTTTCCACATGAATGAAAAATGATAGGAGGTCTGATATTCTTTGGTGTATTGGTGTGAGTTACCAATCTGCACTGTCTAGCTGAATGACCATTGTGATTACATATCTGACATGTAACATTCTGAGGGCTTCTAACATTTTGCTGAGGATAACTTCTTTGTCTTTACTGATTTTGATTTCTTTGATTATTCTGATTCTTGTTCTTCTGATTTGTTTTACAATTCATAGCTCTATGAACAAATTTATTGCATGAATAACAGTAACCATTGAAGGATCTTACCTCTTTACAATTCCTTGCAATATGTCCATGCTTGTTACAGGCATAACAAGTTATGTCAACTAGCTTGCATTCATCCTTAGGTGGTTCAATATTGTCTTCAGTCTAATTTCCAATCTCCTTAGTATCTATGATGTCCTTTGGTTCTTTCATT
>MU224796.1:2188015-2204750 GCA_018584345.1 Thuja plicata | reverse complement strand
CATCTAATTGTTTACAAGTTTCTCTCAAGGAGGGAATTAAATATTGTGAATGGTTTCAGGAAGCATACTATTTAGTTAAGGATTAGATACAGTGGTTTGGAGGTAATAAGATAGTTTGTAAGGCATTTTGTCCTAATTGTTTGAGCTGTAAGGCAGTTCAGTGTATCTCGCTTGTGTAATTTCTTTGCTTATTATTGACTCTGCAGCCCAAAGGATAGGCACTGGTTCAGGAACTTATTTGAATATCTATCTGTGTCTAAAATGTTCTAAGTTTTCAATACCAAATCAATTTAAATACTCTGTTACCAAGAACATATAAGCTGAACTTATAAAGGACCTCTGTCAGCAGGACACTGTCCATATTACTGATTCCTTGAAGAGTGAATCAACTAGGTTAACCCTCCTACAAATAAAAGTAAGAAGGATGAGAATCCTTGTCTCACTGGTTATTGTTATGCTAATAACTATGATTTGCATGGTAATATCTTGTTTATGGTTATGCTTGATCATCATCAAGATTATACATAAGTTGGTTCAGTAAAGATATATATGACTAATCAGTGTCCACAATAACAAATACTGTGATAACAGCCATCTTTCAAGGTAAAACCTGCCTGAGTAGTTTTGGAACTCAAAAATGAAGAAGGACCTTATCCAGTCCTTAGCAATTAGGCTTTTCTTGTCTCTGAATCAGGAGTAGAAGGTACAAGATTCATATAGACATTTCAAGCATTGTGATTCATACAAGAGAAATCCCTAACACTTCCTCAAAGGACATGATCATGTAAGCTTTAGGAAACCTTTTACCATGTATCTTTATCACTTACATAACCATGCAACCCTTCATTAAGTTGGCTTAACATTAATTATAACTACTTTACTCAAATTGAACAGACACGTCTTTTCACACAGTCCGCTTCACCAAATAGCTATAACTAATTATCCCAGATGAATCAAGTCATGCACTTTTAACCATATATTTTTAGGTCACTAAAAATGACTAATCTAAAGGTGCAATTCTTGAGGATGAGTGCAACTTCCATGCCAAAACAATCTCTGTCGGATCTTTCCATGATCTCTATCCTGTTCTGGTATTCACTGGCTGTACCTCTTCAACTTGTTGTTTCGTCTTCATACTTGCAGATCTGATCATTCTCTCTTAGAATTAGCATGTAAACATACTCATAAGATTATATTCAAAGGCACATATCATTTAGATAACAAATTAAGTCACGCTAATCAAAACTATAACAGTCTGTTCCTTGCTCTGTCCTATTTTCTGTACTTAGCCAATTTCTGATCTTCTGATAATGTGTGCTGACTCCAAAACTTCATATGAATTTGTTTCCATAATTACAACACTAAATAGAGTCATGTACTTTAGTATATTAAACTTTCCAACATTTCCTTTTTCTTGAAAGTAGTCTTCCATTCATCACCTTCTCTGATTATGATCTGATGATATCCATTCTTCAAATAAATTTTGGTAAAATATCTTGCTCCACCAAACAATCCATTATGTCATCCATTCTCAATATAACAAACCTATAATTTACTATGATCTTATTCATTTCTCTGGAACCAGTGCACCTTCTCCATTCTCCATTCTTCTTAGGTACCAACATAGAAGGTACTGCACATGGACTCAAACTTTCTCAGATCAAACCTTTGTTCAACAATTCATGAACTTGTCGGTTAAGCTCTTTATTCTCAGTCGGTGTTAACCTATGTGGTGCTTTGTTTGGTAAACTAGCTCCAGGAATTAGATCCATACAGTGACTGATATATCTCATTGGTGGCAAACCATTAGGTACATTATCTGAAATGATCTCCTTGTACTCAGTAAGTAAATTTTCAACTTCTACAGGAATGACATTTTCTGTATTCTTACTCAGTTTGTTAGGAATCAAAGCATAAAAAATATCATTTCTTTTCAAATCCTTAACAAAATGTCTACCTTCCATCAAACAAACTTTCACAGATGTACATATCTCACCAATAGATTCTTCAATCAAAGGTAACAAAACTTGCTTCTTACCATCAACCCAAATAGAATATCTATTCAATCTTCTATCATGTACATCATGTCTATCATATTGTCAAGGTCTACCCAACAAAATATGACAATAATCCATAGGCATAATATCATACAACACCTTATCATAATATTTTCCAATTTTCAGATTCACAACACATTGTTCACTCACCATTAATGTATGCTCATCCTTGATCCATCAGATTGGATAGGGCTTCAAATGCTTCATCCTTTCCAACTGCAACTTTGTAACCATTTCATCAGATGCTAGATTATCTGAGCTTCCACTATCAGCAATTACCTTTCAAATTTTATCTGCAACTCTACATCTGGTCTTGAACAAACTTTTCCTGATAGGATCTTTCTTATCTTTCTCACTCCATAGTATCCTTTAGATCATGAGATTTCTTTCCTTCTCAGCTTCATTTGGTGACCCTTCTTGCACCAATGTATTTCTTCTACTGCCAATATTCTTTCTTGCATGTGTACATTCAAATGATTTGTGTCCTTCATCATAATTGTAACAAGTTACTTGGAATCCATTTCTTCTATATCCACCCCAAGATTAATTTTCTCTTCCTCGATATGAACTTCCACCTTTCCATTTGGTCTTTCCTTTTTCTTGAAATGTATCTAAAATTGACTTGTCTGGTTTAGATCTACTATTTTCACCATGAGATCTACCTCTTCATCTTGGGATTCTACCACCTCTAACTCTTTGTCCTTGTTCATATCTTTTGTTCAACTTCTCCTTAGCTTTTAGGACAAATTGATATGTCTCCTAAATGCTTTCCATCTTGACCAAACTGATCTCATCTTGTATGGAACTTCTCAATCTATTCAAGTATCTTGCAATTCTTTCCACTTCATCTTCAACATGTCCAGATCTGATGTCCAATCTATAGAATTCCTTAGTGTATTATTTTACTGATCTGTCATTCTACTTTAAACTTTGCATTCTCCTATTCAGGTTAATTTGATAATCACAAGGTAGAAACTTTCCTTTTAATTTTTTTACCATCTTATCCCATACCTTGATTTTATCTTTGCCTTTCTTCTTTCAATCCAATTGCAAATGTTCCCACCATAAGGATGCATAAAATTTTAGTTTTGTGCTTGCAATCTTCACCTTCTTGTCCTCTAATACATTCTCATATTCAAAATACTTTTCCATATCATTTATCCAATTAATCAATTCATCAGAATCCAACTTTCCACTATACTCACGAGGATTAAACTGAGGTGTGGATTTCAAACTTGTCAATGCTCTCAGGAATATCTCTTCTTCCTGATCCATCACAGGTTTAGGTGAAACTTCACCTTGAACCTCTTCCAATTCATCATCACTAACATCTTCACGATGTCTTCCTCTGCGTTGGACTGCCTCAACAACTTCTAATCTAGCAGCCATCTATCTAAGCATATCAGCTAGAACTGGATCTGCATTTCCTCTCCCATGAACCATATTGAATCCCTCTGCAATTGTAGGTCAGATTGCAATGTGCTACACCATAATAATATCACCAAATAGGGTTAGGGTTTACAAGAAGGAACTTAGATCTCACCAATGCTCCGATACCACCTTATGCAAGGCAGGGTTGATAATGGGGCCAAAGGCTCTCCCAACTACCAAACCAGCTTGCAGATACAATGTGGAAGCCACAATAACACAATGAGAGAAAAAAAAAAAAAAAAGATCCTTTTCATTAATTGATCAAAATCATTACACGTCAGGTTGTAAGCCCTTCCTGGTCTCAGCCATATACATTCAACAAATTACAATTTGATCTTCATACATGCGAGGTCACAGACCTGCTTTACAGATAATTTAATCCTTCTCTTCTAACTTCTAAAACTCATATTGAAATCCTACCGAAGGACTGATGCCTCAAAATAAGAACATAGAAATAAATATATACAAGAGTCCAACAAAGAGGTTGGTGCTCAAATCCATAAGTGAGACCCAGATTTAGGTCCACACAGATCCCAATGAGAGAACCCAAATTAATTAAGCCACAAAAATAAACTGAAGAAGTCAGCCACCAGATCCAACTCCAAAATAAACATCCCGGGCAAAGGTTGACTAAGCAACACAGTGAATCAGGCAAGGAACACCCCAAGAAATAGAAAAAAATCCTGAGCGTCAGAAGAAATGAACTCAAAACAAGCATAACCAAGCAACAGAGCCTGAGCAATAGAGTACTTCTTTGAGCAGCCTCCAAACAAACTAAATGAATAAAAACAAACATCTTTTTGGCTAAGCAGGATTGCCAAGGACCCAAGATGCTCATGCATCACTATTTAAATTCAAATATATATATAGTTTATATGTAATGTAATATTGATGTTGTATTATGCTTTCATATCATGTTAATTTGGACCTACTGATGTGTGCAATGAGTGTGCAGGGATAGTTGACCATGGATCTAAATTAGGGACCCAATATTTTAACCTATGTTATATTCTATGCATTCCAAGGTCCTGTTTATACAAATAAATATCACTCTCATTGTATAATTTGTTTATTCATAAATGTAGTTTGCATGTGTATATCTATTATAATTAAAGTTAACATGAATAAGCCATGTCATTTGTTTAATTATATTGTGCCAATTTGACAAGTGTTGCAATTAGTGTTGGCATGGCTAGTTATGTGAATTATGGATAGGTGTAGGTTTATCTAGGGGTTACCTAAGTGTAGTTCCAAGGTTAGAAGTTTCTAGATGGTCAACTTGACTTAGAAATCCGTAGGTTAACTTTAGTTGTAGTTAATGAGGGTCTTTTAGGCTCCCAAAAGGTAACCGGGGTCAATTTTAGCTACCCAACTTGGCACCCTACGGGTTATGAGTCATTTTAAACCATAAATGAGCATCTAAAATAATTTATGAATCCCCTAAAGTCTCCTTTTCAACTTGTGCAAATTTAAAGAGTTGTGTGGTTTTGGGTAACCTCTCTTTTCTTCTCAAGTTGCATTTAACTCCATTCATGAAGAATGAAGGCAAGTGGGAAGAATGGATGGTTAGGGTCACCTCACCTATGATTAGTTTTAGATATTTTAGAGTTTCTTTCCTGTATAGGGAAGGTTTTAGGGATATCTTGGGTTGTTCACCCACTCTCTACCCTTAGAGACAATTCTAGATTTGAAGGAGCCTTTTGGAGAAAGAGACTTGGAAGGATATCTTTTCTCAAACTTTCAACTTACGTTAAGCTTTGGAGTAAGGTTGGTTTATATTAGAATAATCTACCTTGTTTGTATGTTCTTGAACTTGAAACTCCATTAATGGAGTCCTATGTAATTTCTATGTTTATTTCAAGTTGAATTTTTGCAATTTTATTTTGTTGTGTTAAATTTGTACTATATTTTGAATGGGATTCTTCCAAGGCACAGTCACCCTTGGGAGGGAAGAGTAACCTTGAAGGGGTTGTAGGAAATGAATCTAGTTTAGTGTACAATCTCCCATATGTGGAGGGAAAAACATGGGGTTCTTGATACCCATGATGCCAAGTAGGGCCTAAAGGCACCTAGGGGGCATAAGGAGGTTTCTTTTATTATGACTTCATCTTGTCTAGATGGTGATACCAAGTCCATGTGTGGCTTGATTTTTTTTTTTCATAGTATGATTTTATTCTGCTACTATGATGGTCTACCACCACCCATGTTTTTAGGAAGGCCTCTTGGATACCTTCCTCCTATTCTACCTTGTGTTGGGAATTTTTGTATGTTTGGATCTATATGTATGTGTTTTCTATGAGTTGTGAAATACCTATTTGTATCTTGTTCCACTCTGGATCCCCAAGATCGAGGGTGACCTTGAAAAGGTCTAGGTTGGGAGGTGAGCCTCCATGGTCAACCTCAATCTGACATCTTTTCATAGCTAGATTTAAGAGCTTGCAAATGTATATAAGTTGAAAAGTTTGGATACAGGAAAAATATCCATTGGAAAAATATCATTGTTTTAAGATTTCATTATTTCAAAGTTTGTATAAAGACTTCCAGGAAAATATGAAACTTTTTATTACTTTGTAATTTTATCATCCATCATGTAAAAGGGAGATCCAATGCAAAATCTAAACAAAGTTTATGTAATAAACGGAAAAGAGGTTTGGAAATTTTATACTATGTTTGTTTACTAGATTTTCTTGAATAAACATTTGGATAGATTAGAAGCAATATTAGACATACACTATTTTTTTATGATCAAATTTCAAAAATATTTTGATGGCATTCAAATTCTTAATAAGAAAATTGAAGATTCATATAGTAATTTAAATTTTATTTATATGTTAATAAACTATTGTTTTATTAAATTATGTTAGCATATTCTTGTTATACAAATATGGAATTTAAGGATTTATATAGTCCAGTTAAAGTTCTAATTATTAATAGAGCTATTATTAAATTAAGTTATCTTAATCTTTATTATATAAAAATTGGAAATTTAAAGGAACTTTAGTATGTTTTATTTCATTGTTCTTGGAAATTTTATCTGGTAAAATGCATGTAAAATAGTTCTTGAAAAAAAAATTACACTTAGAAGAATATCCAAATTTTGCAAAAACAATATATATGATAATTTCAAGTTTTTATTTCCTACAATATCTAAATTTATTCAATTGGATATATAGGGCATACTTTAAAATGCAAAAAATAAATGTACAAACCCTTGTTGTTTTGTCTTAGACTTATATTTATTCACTAGTAAATTTTATATATTATCTTCTTTATACCTATGTTTTAAACATTTAAAAAAAAATATGTATATCTTAAACTAAAATTTAAATATCCTTTATTAAACATTTTAAATAAACATTGTTATAAATAAATGCAATATAAAGAAAAAAAATACAATTTTGGGTGGGGAGAGTCGAAACCCTACCTTGACCCATTATCTGTGTGAAGGTCATGCGGGCCCGCTGCTCCCACCCCACTATGGAATATAGTGGGGGAGCGGCGTCGGCCACAACCGGCCGCCCCGCTCGTTGTTACCCCATAGTGGAAAAGGGAGAGAGGGGGGGGGCTGCTCCTCCGACCTCCCTATCTCCCTTCCTCCGTGGGTGGCATTTCCCTTGCGTGAGTCTGTCCACCCTTCCTTTGCCTCCGCCCTATTTCATAGGGTTTTCATTATTTAAAGATATTTTATTTTTTGGATATATATATTTACATATATATGTATTACTGTTTATTTTAATCTTTTATATTTTCTAATTGAATGTCTCAAAGTAAATCATTGGTATGCTTTTATTCTAAGAGTTTAGATTAATTAATAGATTAGTAAACATTAATTTATTAGTTTCTTTAATGTTAGGCTTTTAATTTTGTAGGAATTTAGTTAAATAGACTTTATGGTAAGGTTAAACGTAATTTAAATAATAAACTATTCCTTTAAAATTTATAACCTAGATGACTTAATTATCGATAAGTGGGTCAAGACAACCCCTTATCATCGTGGTTAACCTTCTTAAAGGGTATTAACAATATCATTGACCATTATTGTGTATGGTTGAATTTTCTCAATCAGGGTCAACCTTTTTCTTTTATCTCATTTTTTGTGCATAGGCACTCCCTGCTACTTAATGACCCCTATATCCCAGTTTCACGCTTATCGAGCATGGTTGACTTTTTGGTCAACTCTAGTTGACTCTTTAGTCAACTATCTTGATTTGTATGTTGATCAAAGCCTTCAGCTTAGGGATCCTTGAAAGGTAGTTTTGAGAGCTAA
The DNA here is from genome assembly GCA_018584345.1 of Thuja plicata. Lineage (NCBI taxonomy): Eukaryota > Viridiplantae > Streptophyta > Pinopsida > Cupressales > Cupressaceae > Thuja > Thuja plicata. Next base: position 2,196,995 of record MU224796.1, on the reverse strand, counting down.
TCTATGTAGTTTGACTTTAAGTTAAACTTGGTCAGCCCTCTCCTAGTTGGACCCTTGAGTACTTTGACCTCTTAAACCTGTTTAGTCGATTGTTTTCCTTTGCGCCATTTTGCATGCAGATGTTATCTTTGAGATAAGTCTAGTACACCTTTTAGTGTATTTTAAAAATATTTTTTGGTGTGTTTTTTCCCAACTTTTGGGCATGACATTTTGGTATCAAAGCCATGTTTAGAAATATTGGGAACCTAACCCACTATGAAAATACTAAACTTTGCCTTGTATGTGTAGGATGCCTCTTGTTACTCGATAGGCCCATAAATAAGGGCATGGTCTGAGATGTACCCCCAAAAATTGTGAGGAGGTACAACCTGAGATAGAGGATCGCGAAGGAAATCAGAGTCCACCTCCTTAACCACCTCTAGATCCAAATGCAACATTTCTACAAGCATTTCAAAATTTGGCCAGACTTATACTAGACTGTATGCCTCCAGTGCTTCAGCAAAATGAGTGATGTAATTCAGAAGGACGTGGGTCGTCCACTAGAGATCAAAGTAGGAGCCCACCTCTTAGGCTTGGTGAGAATCAGGTTGAGCACGAAGTAGGGTCCATTGGTGGACCAAGGATTATTTCTAGGATGGAGGCCAAGAGGTTTGATAGAGAACCCCTTGATATTGGGAATCAGATCACAGAGTTGATGAGGCTCAAAGCACCTACATTCTTAGGAGAAGTAGATGGGGAAGGTGCAGAGTCTTGGCTTTTAAGCCTTGAGAGGTGTTTTGGTTTGTGTACTTATGGTAGCAACCTTAGAGCATGTTTTTCTATCCTCCTACTTAGAGACCAAGCTTCCACTTGGTGGAGACATGAGGAGTCCAAGGGAAACTTGATTATTGGCACCCTTACTTGGGATGTTTTCCTCAAGATTTTCAAAGCTTGATATGTTTCAGAATTGTTCAAGAAGTACCGTATTGATGTGTTTCACGATCTCTGGAATGGGGAATTTCAGTAGCCCAATACGAGGGAAAGTTTCTTTATCTCCTTCCTTATATGGAGCACATGGGGGAAAGGAAGCTATAGGTAAAAATGTTTATCAAGTGTCTGAATCCTGTGATTTTAGATAGGGTATGCATGGTACCTTCAAAGGAAATTAAGGTTCACAGTGGAAAAATATTTAGTGGCTAAAGAGATAGTCAGAGGTCCACATGATTCTAGGGATAGGTCTCAGAACCATAATCCCACATCCCAGGCCTCAGGATATCAAAAACCCCCATGGAAGGGGAATTAGAGGTACTTTAAGGGGTCATTCAAGACCCCATAGTCGCAACAACCATAGCAGACATATAAGAGCTAGCGACAGAGGCCATCATAAGTGCAATAGGGCTCTAAGCCTAGGTAGTGGCAGAAATAACATTCAAGGAAGGACCATAGACCACAGGCACCTTATACACCTCCATCATGGACTTAGCAGTCTATTAGGGGTTGTTATAGCGGGTCTTCTAGGACCATAGGGTCTCAGTACTCTAGACCTCTGGCCATTCAGATTTAAGCATGTGGACCATGTTACACTTTTGGTTCCATGGAGCACATAGCTAGAGAGTGTCCCTAGGCTGGTAGTCAGTGTACAACATTGTTAGAACCGACAATTGGGGATAGGGGAAAGTCCCACATGGTATTTGTAGAAGTAGACAACCACCAGGAAAAGCACCAGGCTACCATCATTAATGCCTTAGATAAGATCAGAGGTAGTGATGTTTCTATTTTTTTGACACAAGAATAACTGACTCCTTTGTTTCTCCATCGATTGTGGAGCATTGCAGACTAGTGGCAGCTAGACAAGAGGTTAGATGGGAGGTAGAGTTAGCTTCAGGAGCTAGAGTTTCTGTGACCTTGATGGTTAGATATTGTTTGACCTAGATTGGTGGCATAACCACCATAGCATATCTCAGAGTTACTCCCCTTGGATCTGACGACCTATTTCTTGCAATAGATTGGCTAAGTGCCCACAGAGCCAAGCTAGATTGTTATAAGAAGAAGATCAAATAATTGGATGATGATGGTACAGATACAGTGATTTCTAGAATCTATAGGCCTGTATCCCTTCATGTTATTTTTTCTATGCATCTTAAGTGGTGCATGCGGAAGGGATGCCAGTTGTACTCTATCACCATCAATGATAGGGAAGAAGAGGTAGAGAGGGAAACTTCTCTTGATGACTTCCCCCTTCTTAAGGAGTTTGTAGATGTGTTCAATTTAGAGCTACCTGGTATTCCTCCTCATAGAGTGGTCAATTTTCTCACAAATCTCATACCAAGAGAAGAACCAGTTTCCAAAGCACCTTATACGATGACCACTAATGAGATTAATGAGCACAAGATACAGCTTGAGGAACTGTTAGAGAAATGACATATTCATCCTAGTGTTTCTCCTTGGGGTGCACTAGTTATCTTCATAAAGAAGAAATATGGATCTCTTAGGCTATGCATGGATTACTGATAGTTGAAGAAAGTAACCATCAAGAATCGGTATCCACTACCTAGGATCAATGACCTGTTTGATCAGTTACAGGGTTCTCATGTATTCTCAAAGATAGACCTCAAATAAGGATACCATCATTTGAGGATTGTGGATTGTGATATTCACAAGACCACATTCCACACTAGATATGGCCACTAAAAATTCACTGTGGTTCTATTTGGTCTTGTGAATGCTCCAGTTGTGTTCATGAGTTTTATGAATGGAGTATTTTGTACCTTCCTTGACAATTTTGTAGTTGTGTTTCTCAATGATATCTTGATATATTCCAAAGATGAGAAAGAGCATGAGAAAAACTTGAGACAAGTATTATAGTGTTTTAGGGACAATCAATTGTATGACAACTTGTCGAAGTATGCCTTCCTTAGAGAAGAGGTCAAGTATCTAGGCCATATTATTTCAGGTGATGGGATCTTAGTAGACCCATCAAAGGTTGATGCTATTATGGATTGGCCAGCACCTACCACTGTGACCAGGGTTAGGATTTTCATGGGATTAGCTAGTTACTACAATAGGTTTGTTGAGGGTTTCTCTCAGGTAGCACACCCCATCACTTCCCTTCAATGAAAAGGAAATAAGTTTGAGTAGACTGAGAAGTGTGTCAGAGAATTTTAGGATCTCAAGAGAGCACTTACTAGTGCACCCATTCTTGTTGTGATAGAGCCTTCTAAAGACTTTGTGGTTTGCATAGATGCTTCTTTAGACATTTTAGGAGCAGTTCTTATGAAATGTGGGTGAGCTATAGCCTACGAGTCTAGGAAAATAAAGACTTACAAGCTCAAATACCCTACCCATAACCTTGATCTTAGAGCAGTGGTGCATGCTTTAGTAAGATGGAAACATTTTCTCTTAGGGCATCAGTTCAAGCTTCATTCAGACCATCAGAGTCTTCAGTACATCTTCACTCAGCTAAACCTCAATGCTAGACAAAGAAGATGGATGGATTTCTTATGTGAATGTGATTTTGATGTCCACTACATAAAAGGGAAAGAGAACGTAGTTGAAGATGCCTTGAGTAGGTGATGGCATGAGCTTTCTTCTATGTCCACTGGCACAGATTTGAGAGATCACATTCTTCATCACTTACATCAGGAAGAGATGTATGCAGAAGTTTGTGAGTTGATTCGATCTCAGAGACCTCTTGAGGGGATGTTTTTAGAGTATACATTAGAGTCTGATGGACTTTTGCGTCATAGAGGACGTATCTATATACCCTCTCCTAGAGGTTTGCATGAGTTTGTGATGTTAGAGGCTCACAAAGCCTATTTTGCAGCGCATCCCAGAGTTAAGAAGATGCATGCTAATTTGAGACAGTTGTACCATTGGCCCAACATGAAATTGTAGATTGCTGAGATGGTAGCTAGATGCCTAGAATGCCAGAGAGTGAAAGAAGAACACCTTCATCTAGGTGGTCTTCTTCATCCTCATGAGATACCAGTGTAGAAATGGAACACCATTTCTATGGACTTCATAGTAGGTCTTCCTATGTCTTCTCATCATCATGATGCCATCATGGTGATAGTTGACAAGTTGACCAAGGTGGCTCATTTTTCACTTGTGCGTACTACCTTTGCCACATCAGCAGTGGCACAGGTGTTCTTATGAGATATAGTCAGACTTCATGGCATACCTCATAAGATCATCTCAAATAGAGATTCTCTCTTCACTTCATCCTTTTGGAGATAACTTTACGCAGCTATGGGCACAACGCTAAATTTTAGTACAGCTTATCATTCTTTAGATTGATGGACAAATGGAAATGGTCAATCAAGTGTTAGGAGACATGCTTTGTATGTATGTTATGGACCATCAAACCCGATGGGAGGAATACTTATACCTAGTGGAGTTTTCCTATAACAATGGGCACTAGACATCCTTGGGTATGCCTCCCTACCAGGATCTTTAAGGTAGGCCATGCAGTACCCCACTCAGTTGGGATAGGATTGAAGATAGAGTTTCCATTGGTCCTTAGCTAGTTAGAGATATGGAGCAGCATGTAACCTTGATTAGAGAACATTTAGTGGAAGCTCAAGATAGGCAGAAGAAGTATGCAAATGTGAAGAGGATTTATCGATCCTATTTAGTTAGGCACATGGTCTTCTTGAGAGTGTGATCACATAAGAGTCAAACCCATTTTGGAAAGGGCTAAGGTAGCACCTTGTTTTGTTGGACCTTTTGAGATCCTAGAGAGGATAGGACTAGTTGCTTACCATTTATCATTTCCACCCAGTCTGTCATGCATCCATGATGTGTTTCATTTTTCAGTCTTACATAAGTATATATGTGATGAGTATCATGTGATAGATTGGGATGCCTGGTAGGTAGAGTCAGATGAGCAATTGGCTTTGGAGCCAATTTGCATATTGGCTAGGCAGACTTTGGGTGTTCAAGGCCGAGAGTTTGACCAGGTTAGGATCCAATGGGATTGCTATGATGATGTTATAGCCTCTTGGGAGGACACAACACAGATGAGATCACTGTACCCTCACCTCTTCGATGAACTCCAAGAAGAACTTCTTTCCTAGAGGGGGTGGATGTGAGACCTACATTAGACCGTCATAGTTTTACTGCTTTATTTTCCATGCTTTCAATGATTATACGCTTAGATATACTTTGACTTTGAGACTCTTATGTATTTGAGGACCTGTTGAATCCTATGTTATATATTAAGTACTTGATTATGTAATCAGGGTACACTCGAGATACCTTATGTTTTGATTGAGTTTAGTTTATGATAATGTCATATATGAGATTTATTATGTGGATGCAATTGTGATAAATATTTATTTAGGAAACTAAAGATATGTTTATTTAAATTTAAATGCAGATATAGTTTATATGTAATGTAGTATTGATGTTGTATTATGCTTTCATATCATATTATTTTGGACATATTGATGTGTGCAATGAGTGTGCAGGGATAGTTGACCATGGATCTAAATCGGGGACCACCCAGTATTGGAACCTATGTTATATTCTATGCATTCCAAGGTCATGTTTATACAAAGAAACATGGACCTTGATGTATAAGTTATTTATTTTTAAATTTGGTTTGCTTGTGTGTATCTATTTTAATTAAATTTAATGTGAATAAGCCATGTCATTTATTTAATTATATTGTGCCAATTTGGCAAGTATTGCAATTAGTGTTGGCATGGCTAGTTATATGAACCATGGATAGGTGTAGGGTTAACTAGGGGTTACCAAAGTGTAGTACCTAAGCCTACCAAAGGTTAGAAGTTTCTAGATGGTCAACTTGACTTAGAAATCTGTGGGTTAACTTTAGGTATAGTTTAGGAGGGTCTTTTAGGCTCCCAAAAGGTAACCGAGGTCAATTTAAGCTACCCAACTTGGTACCCTAGGGGTTAGGGGTCATTTGTAACCATAAATGAGCCTCTAAACTCATTTATGAATCCCCTAAAGTCTCTTTTATCAACTTGTGCGAATTTGAAGAGTTGTATGGTTTTTGTTAACCTCTCTTTTCTTCCCAAGTTGAATTTAACTCCATTCATGGAGAATGAAGGAAAGTGGGAAGAAAGGGATGCTTAGGGTTACCTCACCTATGATTAGTTTCAGATAATTTGGAGGTTATTTCCTTTATAGGGAAGGTTTTATGGAGATTTTGGGTTGTTCAACCACTTTCTACCCTTAGAGACAATTCAAGATTTGAAGGAGCCTTTTGGAGAAAGAGACTTGGAAGGATAGCTCTTCTCAAATTTTCAACTTACCTTAAGCTTTGGAGTAAGGTTGGTTTCTCTTAGAATAATCTACCTTATTTTTATGTTCTTCAGCTTGAGACTTCATTCATGGAGTCCTCTGTAATTTCTATGTTTATTTCAAGTTGAATTTTTGGAGTTTTATTTTTTTGTGTTAAATTTGTACTATATTTTGAATGAGATTCTTCAAGAAAAAATCACCCTTGAGATAGCGGAGTAACCTTGAAGGGGGTGGTAGAAAATGACTCCATTTTAGTGTAGAGTCTCCCATGTGAGGAGGGAAAGACATGGGGTTCTTGATACCCATGATGCCAAGTAGGGCCTTAGGGCACCTGGGGGCCATAAGGAGGTTTTTTTATTATGACTGCATCTTATGTAGATGGTGATACCAATTCCATGTGTAGCTTGAGTTTTTTTTTATAGTATGCTTGGCTTCTCCTACTATGATGGTATACCACCACCCCTATTTTTAGGAAGGCCTCTTGGTGACCTTCCTCTTGTTCTACCTTGTGTTGGGAAGTTTTCTATGTTTGGATCTATCTGTATGTGTTTTCTGTGAGTTGTGAAATACCTGTTTGCATCTTGTTCCACTCTGGATCCCCAAGCTCAGGGGCAGCCTTAAAAATTTCTAGGTTTAGAGGTGAGCCTCCATGGTCAACCGCAATCTAACAGCTTTTCACAGTTGGATTTAAGAGCTTGCAAATGTATATAAGTTGAAAAGTTTGGATACTCGAAAAATACCTATTGGAAAAATATCATTATTTTAAGATTTCATTATTTCAAAGTTTTTATAAAGACTTCTAGGAAAATATGAAACTTTTTATTACTTTGTAATTTTACCATCCATGATGTAAAAGGGAGATCCAATGGAAAATGTAAACAAAGTTTATGTAATAAACAGAAAAGAGGTTTGAAAATTTTATACTATGTTTGTTTACTATATTTTCTTGGATAAACATTTGGATAGTTTAGAAGCATTATTAGACATGCGTTATTTTTTTATGATCAAATTTCAAAAATATTTTGATGCCATTAAAATTCTTAATAAGGAAATTGAATATCCATATAGTAATTTAAATCTTAATTGTATGTTAATAAACTATTTTTTTATTAAATTAAATTAGCATATTCTTGTTATATAAATATGGAATTTAAGGATTTATATAGTCCAGTTAAAGTTCTATTTATGAATATGGCTATTATTAAATTAAGTTAGCTCAATCTTTATTATATAAAAATTGGAAATTTAAAGGAACTTTAGTATGTTTCATTTCATTGTTCTTGGAAATTTTATTTGGTAAATGCATGTAAAATAGTTCTTGGAAAAAAATTACACTTGCAAGAATATCCAGATTTTTGCAAAAAATAAAATATATGATAATTTCAAGTTTTTATTTCCTACAATATGTATATTTATTGAATTGGATATAAAGGGCATAATTTAAAATGCAAAAATAAATGTACAAACCCTTGTTGTTTTGTCTCAGACTTATATTTATTCACCGGTAAATTTTTTATATTATCTTGTTTATACTTATGGTTTAAATGTTGGAGATTTGATTTTGAGAGTTGATTGTTTGTATGTTTGTTATTGATGACAACATATAATACACAGTAGTAATTTTGTATGAACTGATCTGAATGATGACATGAAGACTTGCATGGATAGATACATGTTTTTGACATATTTATTATGTTATGTTCATACATGCAGACCCAGATATGATGTTTCAGTAAAGTTATGCAATTCTGTTATTAACAGTTATAGTTCTGGAAGTATAACGGTTTAGGGCCGACGTATATAACATGTTTCATGAGTTGTGCCTATCTTCAGGATATGTGTGTGTATATGCATGATTAATTATGAGTTTATGATATAAATCCAAAGGCGCCAAAAAATTTTCAAGATTATTACAAAGTTATGGTTAATTTGGTGAGGCCGACTCAGTGAAGCGTCGCGTCTGTTCAGCATTGACTTGCGCAGACTTAATATTGTTTGCACGCTTAGTTAAGCTGACTAAGATATTGATGAAGTGTTTCTAAGAGCTGACATGACCTAATTTGGAGAAGATACTTATATTAGTTCAATTGTGATACGCTAAGTGTGAATGATATAAAAAGTGAAGAAAGATGTACAGAGTAGATTATCAGAGTTGGTTCATTCATCAAGGGTCTACGTGAAGAAGAAGTGAAAGATTGTAATACACTGGAACTAATCAAGATAGTAGGTCTACTCTATAGTTCATCATCAGATATAGTGCATATCTGTTATTCAGAAGGTTGTAGCCTTCACCATCAAGCAGTGAGCTTTTGGACAGTGAGTCCACCACCCCTAACAGGGTTATTTGTAAAAGAATCCTAAAAGGGTCTGACCCTTAACTAGGTCACTATACTTATTGCATTGTACTGTACAACTCCTAACAGGGTTGAAATATCTTCTAACAGGGATTACTACAAACAAGTATAGTTTATTGTGGGTGCTAATTCCCACCGGGGTTTTTACCATTTAGTTGCCCTATAATCAAATTGTGTGTTGAGTATTGTCTTATCTGATTATGCATTTACTTTATTTTATACTAAAGTTAAAGAAGTAAATAGGACTTAAGTAACTAATAACTGATTCACCCCCCCTCTCAGTTATCCTTTGGGACTATTCTAACAATTGGTATCAGAGCCAAGTGCCTTGGAGAAGAAGCCTAACAGCTTAAGGTAGATCAGATGTCTTACTTCAGAAA
>MU224796.1:2158427-2171272 GCA_018584345.1 Thuja plicata | reverse complement strand
TATATATATATATATATACACACATATATGTGTATATAAAATTATCTAAATGTTTATATACATAAATACATGTTCTCATAATGTAATTGAATATCAGACCTTTTAATGCTTATCAGAGCGATAATCCTAAGAGATAGATTAAAGATGGTGCCAAAAGGTATGTTAGAACTTATAAGGATTATGACTCTCTTAATAAAATAGAAAGATTTCCATATGTTTTTATGTCTGAACTTGTTTATTTTTGTATAATTAAACTTTATTTTATTATGTGTTACTATTAAGCATCTACCACTTGCACTTTTAGGAAGTTGTCAATAGCTAGATTGGCTAGTTCATGTGCTCGACAATTCCCTTCCCTATAGATATGGTTAATCATGGTTTTCTCAAAGGAGTCACATAATGCTAATGCAGAAGAAAGAATAGAATCTAATCTCCAATAAAGAAGAGATCCTTTCCTCAGGGCATTTATAATGATGGCAGAATCACCTTTAATGTCTAGCCTTTTAAAGCCTAACTAATGACAGAGAGACAATCCTTCCACTAAGGATTCCAATTCTGCCCAGTTATTTGTCTTGTTGCCTGTAAATTTACTACTCTGAGCTATTTACACACCATCCAAGTCATGGATACAACACCCTATACCTGCCATACCTAGGTTACCTCAAGAGGCTCCATCAAAGTTGAATTTGAACCATCCTGCCTGGGGTGGAGACCAAATACAATTGCTACGTTTGTTTTGGGATAGATCATCCCCACTACCTATGAAGGGAGGAATTTTTAGTCTAATCCATTTGTTCCTAGTACTGCCATCCCATTGAGTCATAATAGCATCCTTCTTATTAATCATCATGATTTTATTATTGGCAACTTCAATTATGGAGCTTTCTATCTTATTTATTAGATTAGAGACAACCATTTGAGAGTCTTGAAAAATTCTCCTATTTCTCTCCTTCCAGATTTCCCAGAGCACAATCAAAGGAGCCAAATGCCACAAGAGACAGTAAATGGAATCCTTGTCAAGATGTGGCCAGGACCTGAGAAAATCTAAAATAGAGTTAGGTTAGGCCGACTTCCAACTTAATCTATTACACAGCCAATCCCAAACTTGTTTGGAAAAGGGACATCCCAGAAGTAAATGATCCATCGATTCTTCTTATGCTTCACACAGGGGGCAATGACTTGGGCCATAATAGCCCATATGCTAGAATCTCTTAGTTTTTAGGATTCTTTTATTCCAAACAAACCAAGCGAAGAACCCTGCTTTAGGCATTGAATTCTTACCCCATAAAAAATCATAGGGAGGGGGATCTAAGTGGATGATAGTCTTGGACCTGAGAAGATTATAACCATCTTTGATTTTGTATCGACCAATTTTATTACCATCCCATATAAGTCTATCTTCTTGTTTTTTAAAAATTATTTTCCTAGTTGCCAGAATTGATGTAAGTTTTTCTTCCTCCCCCAGAGGTAAACCCAGAACACAAAAATCCTTCCACTTCCAGCCATTCTCATAATTATTGCCAAAGGAAACATAATCCTTAACCTTAGTTCCCCATGATGTCTCCATAATATTTCTTGATATGGACCAATCCCATATATGAGTGATGGCAGGTTGTCCTTCCCATGAGTTAGACCAAAACAAAGCATCCTCCCCCTGACCAATGTTCCAAGAAAGTTTGTCTTGAATAATCGATTTACAGTCCAACATGAAATTTGATATCCTTGAACCCCTAGGGGGATTATATTCTCTTAAAATATTAATAGGGTTTGGCTGGTTTAGGTATTTGTGTGATAAGATCTTTGCCCATTTGAGGTTAGGTGAGTTGATCAATCTCCAAACAAGTTTAGCTCCAAAGGCTTTTCTTTGAAATTTTAGGTCTCTAATTCACACCCCACCTTCATGTTTTGGTATACACACCTTATCCCATGCAAGAAGGGCAATTTTTCATTTATCCGCTGTCCCTTGCCAAAAGAAAGATCTAAATATCTTATTAAGTTCATTGTATTTCTTAGTTAGGAGGTCAATAAATGCTAATTAGTACAGAGGAATGGCTGAGAGAATATATTGAATCATGATGGTTCTACCAACCGAAGACAACCATTTACCTTTCCATGAAGACATTCTACTTTTAATTTTCTCTATTGTGAGATTCCATCCTATAGATGATCTAGAATCTAGATCCAGATATAATCCTAAATATTTGCAAGGAAGGGAGCCTATTTTAAAATTTAAAATATTGCAAATGCCATTAGCCAGAGAGATATTTCTATTAAAAAAGAAAATCTCAGACTTATCCTTATTGTTTTCTTGTACTAACATGGAAGGGTACCTATCTAGAATGACTTTAATTTCTCTAGCCTCTTGAGGAGAGCTCTCCCCATATAACATAGTATCATCCATGAACTGTTGATGGGTAATAGCCTCAATCCCACTAGTTATTTGAATACCCAGAATAATTTTTTTATCCCTTAATTTATTAATACCCCGACCTAGGGCTTCTGCCATTATTATAAAGAGGAAAGGGGATAGTGGATCCCCTTGACGAATACCTCAAGAGATTCCAAAGAACCCGTGAGGAGATCCATTGGCTAGAATGGAAAATTTAGGGGCAAAGATACAAGTTTTGATTAGGTTTACCGACCTTTTATCAAAACCAAAAGCTATCAGACAGGTTGTTAAAAAAAACCAATCAACCTTTTCATATGCTTTTTTTATGTCTAATTTAATAAGCATACTTGGTTTTTTGTTATTTTTAACAGAATGCATTGCTTCTTGGGTGATAATAATACCATCATCAATTGACCACCCTCGGACAAAACCAGACTGTTCCTCACTTATGATATATGAGAGAATTTTTTGGAGTCTACTTGCCATAGTTTTGGGAAAAAGTTTATATAAGGTATTGCAAAGAGTAATAGGTCTAAAGTCATTCAATGTTTCTGGGTTTTCTTTTTAGGAACCAGGGCAATGAAGGTGTTATTAACCTCTTTAAGTAGGTTCCTTGAATACCTTATACCATCTAGTGCAGCTGTAATCTCATCTCCCATAAAGTACCAACACTTCTAAAAAAAATATGTTGGGAAGCCATCAGGCCCTGGTGATTTATCGGGGTTCATTTTGTTCAGGATTTATTCAACTTCCTCCTTCACAAACATAGCCATGAGAAGGTGGTTTTGATCTTTAGAAATAACCTTAGGGATGTTATCCAAAATACTACTATCTACATTAGCCAAAGCATCCTTAAGGTAGATCTCCTTAAATTAATCCACAACTTCCTTGGCTACCTCTTTCGGATCCTCCACCCAATCATTTCCTTTCCCTTTGATTGAAGTAATCCTATTAATACTTCTTCGTTGCTTTGTACTATTATGAAATAATTTGGTGTTCTTATCACCCTCCGCTAACCATGTCTCCCTGGATTTTTATCTCTAATAGATCTCTTCTTTAGCTAATACATCCTCATATTTATTTAACAATTGTTTTTCTTCTTCATAAAGGATAGATTCCATACCCATTATCAGGACTTTCTCATTTAAACTTGCTTTATTCCAATCTTTCAATCTAAGTTTAATGATTTTGAGTTTGTTAAATATCCGATAAAGCTTTGACCCTGTGATTACAATTTCCTCCCACCAGCCCTTAATCATTTCCAAAAAACCTTCATTTTTTAGCCACATTTGTTCAAATTTAAAACGACAATTTTTTGGACTTTTATCTGTTAAGATTTTTAATTCTAACAAAAAATGGTCAGAGCCTAAAAATGGAAGAACCTTAGCTGATAAGGTAAATGGGAGTAAATAAAAATCTCCTTTAACAAAGCAATGATCTAATTTTTCAGCTATAAAACTAAATCCTTTCCTTCGATTATTCAAAGTGTAAACATCATCAGTTGTGGCTATCTCACAAAGACGATTCTTATTGATCCAATCATTGAATTTCATGGATTCTTTAGATAGAAGGCCAGATCCCCCTCTTTTTTATGATAACTTAGTGATTGTATTGAAATCTCCATCTATAATTATTGTATCTTGACCAAAATCCCTAAATTTCATTTCAATTTCTTTCCATACTCTTTCCTTATCTATACTCTGAATAGGTCCATATATATTCATAATATAGAATTTAATGTTTGATCTATGGCTAGATACCCTCCCACAACACCAATTAGCATGTTCTTCTATGCCCGATAGAGACACAGATCTCTAGTCCCAAATAAATCCCACACCTCCTGAAGCTAGAGTACCCCATATTTCTCTTACACCCATTTTTTTATATTAAGCATATTATATCCCAAAAGGTCTAATTTGGTTTCTTGTAATAAAATAATATCTGGATTAAAGTTTGAGATACAACATAGAAGAAAGCATTGCTTGTTAGGGGAATTCAAGCCCCTAACATTCCATGTTATGAGATTCATAATGCCTTGGGTAGGCTCTTCCCCTTCCCTACATTAAAAATATCAGTAAGTTTAACCTGGCCAGCCATTGTCCCTGCTAGAGATCAAAGTTCCTTAAAGGATTTCCTCCCTCACTTTCATAGGATTTTGGCATAGTCAGAAAATGCCTTGCTAGGAAACAAAGAATCCAGGCCAAGGCCAGAGTTGATAACCTCATTTAGTTTATCCTCCTTTGCCAAAAAAATCCTTAACTCTTATGTAGTAAGAGGGGAGTCAAGTGCTAGACATTCCTCAATCAAGAATTATCTTTGCCCGACAAATTCCTCCCCATCACAAATTTCATCCATAAATTTATCCATCAGTTCTTCTACAAGACCTTCCCCTACATATTCAGAGATAATCCTTATCTCTTCCGCAACTTTGTTTGCATCCTCTGTTTCTTCAGTTAAGGGGTCACCTCGGAATTATACTCTAGGAGTTGGGGTCAATGAAGCAGGAGGAAAAAATGGAAAGCCTATTCCACAATCTATACTAGCTGCCAGAGAGTTGGGATGAGAAGAAGCTAGTTCCTGCGATCCAGGATAGACATGGGGACCCTCTTCATTCCCACTTTTCAGAAAGGTATTCTTAAAGGGAGGGATAGATAAAGAAGAGTCAATCTTACCCAACTGGCTGATTATGTTAAAACCACCTATGTTGGGTAAAAAATAGATACTGACTTCCTTTACCACCTTAGGTTTGAAATTGACCTGGTTTGAAAGATTTAAAAGTGGGGAAGCATCCTGGGGAAGATCAAATTTTTTTTTAACCTTGCTAACTTTTAGCGGATCCTCCCCAAGGATACCCAGATATGCCAAATCCCCATTAAAGATTTTGGGAAGGATAATGAATGAGCCTGCACTACTGCATACTTCCAAAGGGGAAATCAGAGCATTAATATCCATACAAACAATGATTAGTCTCTCCGAATGCACATTGTCAAAATTGATGAAACCTACAAATTTCCCTAAATTATTTCCAATTTCCCTTACCGGGTCATCATACAATAGTTCTATAGAAATATTTTCTAATTTAATCACTCTCTCTAACATGAAATTATCTAATTTTAATGGATTAAAAAAGGGTACCCAGTCTAGGATGACAAACCCTAAATTTCTAAAATTGGGGAAACCCTGCGACAGAAGCTTCTCTTTGAGAGAAACACTCGAGAAATCAATATAAAGGATATTATCTTGGAGGATAGTTATGTTTACCTTATTATTGAGTTGATCCTTTATCCATTTTACTATCAAATCAACTGAAGATCATATGCCTTTCCATCTACAAAACAAACCATACTCCGTGCACATTTTTTGTTTTCTATTCACCAAACCATGCTTAATCACTATTTTTCTAGGGTTAGGTATAATATTTTCAAAATAATCCACAGCCTTCCTAACCTCAATTCTATTTTTCCTACTATACATTTCACAATTCTTATCAGTAATTATTCTATGCGGTGGAGAATATAGCTTACCTGAAGATAAAACTAGGCACTCAACTGCCATATCCTCATATCTCTGCATGATCATTTCATTGAGATGACGGGGAGGAGAGAAACCCCCAAATATTTTCTCAAAATTTTTATTGGAGAAATCCTCATGAATTGGACTAGGGTTCTTATTGCGTCGATGTGGAGGAGAATAAAAACCTTGTCTATTATTAGAATGTAAATTATTATTATTATTATTATTATTATTATTATATATTGTTGGTATTATGATGAATATTGTGGTGCAGTCATAAGGAGTCACTTATTTGGTTTTCATTGATGGAAACTTAGTTAGTACAATCATGGAATACAACAGGTGAAGTGAGACATAATCGGTAAGAAGGTAATGCATAAAATTGGTTAAGTCCAGAAGATCGATAGATAGTGAGAACATCACTTTGGTGAAAGTCATGGTAGAACTGGAATTATGAGGAGTGATCACAGATACAACATCAACATATTTAGATTGTGATAAAAATAATTTTTTTCCATTAGTATGAAATGATAAAACAAGTTATTCAAACCATGGGTTACACTTCACTGAAAGTCAAGTTTTCAGTTCAAACCAAAAATGCTAAGCAAGGTGAAAACCGACGACACAATTTTGCAGTGTTAACCAAAAGTGCAAACCAAAGATGATAAAGTGGAACCTGATAGGAGTAAACCAACAGAGGAATCCGATGAGAAGATACAGTGCAAACTGAGAGAATAGACAAAGAGAAAACCAATAGATAGTTCAACCAGGAACACTGAAAGACAGTCAAAATGATTTCAAAGAAAACCGAGGATCAAGTATCAAAAGTTAGTTACATCCCAGAAAAAGTGGATCTGACTTCCACGTCAGATAAAAAAATTTAATTTTACTTATAGAGTATTGATTTGTTTTAAAACCATTACTTAAGGGACACTCAACATTATTGTAATTATTTTAATTAGTCTAACTGATTATAAACATGAAGACAAGGAGATCAAGGTCAAGTTGTAAAGCTATGATCATAAAGTTAAAGTTGTAATACGTAAAACTACATTAGGTCAATCTATCTTATAAATAGATGTTGTAATAATTCTTTATGATGGATGAGAGGATGAATGTAGCTAATGAGCACATCTATGGATCAGACTGAAAGTTTCAAGAAGCAGAACAACAAAAGATGAAATTTGTTATCAAGAACCAAGAATAGAGGCTACCAAGAAATAGAGGTATTAATCAATCACATTAGGTGATACATTTATACATGTGAATTGTAATGGATCTGTAATAAGGAATTTTTAGATTTCATACACTCAGGTCAATGAGTATTTTTGTTTTAATTCTAACAAGTGTAGCAAATAGAATAAATCCTTTCAAGGAAGGTGGATTTAACAATCCTATTGTAAATATCTTTTAACCTAGTGCACTCTAAACAATGTTGCTAAATCTATTAACAAAGTAGACCTTAACAAGTATCCACATAATACTCCTAATAGGGTAGATCATCAGAAGTGATCAAATTGTAAGCCTTAATTGGCCCCTTCCAATCTGTAGATAGTGAAGTTTTTGTGGGTGCCATCCCCACCGTAGTTTTTACCTTCTAACATGGGTTTTCTACGTTACCATATGTTGTGTTATGAGTCAATTACTTTCATGAATGATTATATGAATGTTTACATGTTTGATTAAGTTAAATAATTGATATATCTTACATAAAGATAGTATAGAACAAATGGTTGGTTATACCATTGATTACACAAAGGATAAAGGTTAAAAGAGATAAAAAACTTAGAGGTACTAATTCACCCCTCCCCTGTTAGTACACACTTCCCATTATTTCCAACAATTGGTATCAGAGATAGAACTCTTATTTGGAAATCTTAAAGACTTAAGAGAAAATATCATTCAATGGAGAAGTACAAACTTGACAAAAGTATTGAGAATCATAATCTAGAAATTCAGATCTTCTATGAGTAGTATAAAGAAGCTAGAATCAAGATGAGACAATTGTTAGATGAAAGAAATATTATGGCATATCTCTATAATGAAATAGATTACCAAGAAGAAGAGATGCCAGATCTATTTGAGTCTTCAGGATCTACTACAAGCAATGCATTAAACATATCAGAGGAAAGCATCACAAGCTTAAATGAAATCAATCAACATCTGGCTGGACAAGTGAAATCTCTACAAATCAGTCAAGAAACATAGATGGTAAGAATGATTGATGTCATGAACAATGCTAGACAAGCTGAGCAAGAGAGAACACTAGCCATTGATGATAGAAGGAAGATTACTGAAAAGCTACAAGAAAAAGAGTCAGAAATATAGAGACTTATAGGACATCACCATGAGATTACAAATTAGATTATTCTTATGAGTCAAGAGGCAAATAGAATGAGTGTTGAACTCATTGAAATAATAGAAACTATCGGTGAGCTAAGGGAAGAAAATGAAAAGATGAAATAAAAAGTAAGAATTCAGCAGCAACATAATGAGATAATAAAGAGAGCTGAAAAAAGCAATAAAAGGATGGATGATTTTCTTGATGGTCAAAGGAGAGCCAACAACAACACCAGTCTAGGCTATACCAAGAATGTAGAATCACCTAATCAAGCTGATCCAAAGAACATCTATGCAAATCCAAGACCAAAAAAGATAACATGGAATCACTGTGGAAACCAAAGCCACACATCAAATGTATGTAGGAGAAAAATGAAACGTATTCCTAAATCTACATCTTCATTCATAGGAATCTGTTATAAATGTAACAAGAAAAGAAATAAAGCATATAAATGTAAATCTAAGATGAAACAACCTAAGAAGTAAACCTACATGGAAAAATACTATCCTACTTGCAAAATGCATGGGCACACTACTCTTGAATGCTAGAAGAAGAAAAAGAAAGCATGTAAGCCTAAAGGTCAAGAATCTGCCTATAAACTGAAAAGAGTCGGTAACGAGTATGTATGGGATTACAACACTTGGGAAAATTGTATAGCATGTGGAATATTTGGTCACATTTCTTCAAATTGTATGAGACAATGGACAAGAAAGCCTAGAGCCTAGATAAACCCAGTGATGCAGAGGGTTTGACAATCTAGTGCCTTTCCACTCCTCTAGGTGCTTGTTTGACCAAACCAACCATCCAATGGTTGTTCTTTGTTGGATCTTCCACCAATTAGGATCTCCTAGACCCTCTCCACCAACTTCTCCTCCAAGGTATAGCTGGTTCTTGGAAGACTCCAATATTTCTAAGCTCAACTAGTCCAACTAGTTAACCAAAACTTAGTTTCCTTCTTTACAACTCCACCTAGATTGCCAATCCTCTACCTAGGATCTTCCCACACACTCACTAAGGCTCTCCATAAAATTCTTGACCCTTTCTTGGTCATTCTACATCCATCCCAAGACTCCAAGATGCTCGACCAATCCAATTGGTCTTTAACTCACTAGGAGGGCTAATTGCTCAACTCCTTGTAGGTCTATTTTCATCGATTTTGGCCTATTTCTTCCAAAATCCCAAAATGAACCGACAAAAAAAATTGAAAAAATTCAAGACATCATTCAACCCCATCAAAATCCAAAACCCTAACCTCCAATGGCACCCAAGACCCTACTTTCTTGCAGGTCCTAGATTATAGCCTATTAATTAGGCCTTTGGACCAGTGAACATGAACAATTGCAAATCTTGTCTCCAATCACTGATTCACCTCCAACCACCATTTAATCCTTTTATTATACTATCTTTTTCATCTATAAATGCCACTAATTCTTCCCCAAAAGGTCTTGGGTGCTCACACAAAGTTTGTCTTCTCCCTATCCTGGCTCACCTGGTTTCACCAGTCAGCCATAGGGCTTCATTGTTGGCCTATGAAATCCATTGATACAACAAAAAAAAGAAAAAAAACCCTATCTAATGACCCTAACCCTACCTTCCCCATGGTTTGAGTCAATTCCACTAGAGGAAAACTAGGTTAGAGCCATTTCTATCTTGGTAGCACTGTTTTGTCTCTGTTAGACTAGTGGCCTTCAAAATCTTGTAACTTTAAACCTAATAAACTTAAAAAAAAACTACCTATTGCATATCAAATATAAAAATAAATACTACACTATAATGGAGCCTGATCACCTATGCTAATCCATATAGGACCGTACATAAACAAAAATACAGTGCAGATTATGCAAATGGAACTACAGACATCCGTATAGAGGTGTCAGAAGTAAAAGTCTCAATCCAAAATTTCATTAACCTTGTCCAAAAATTTATTCCATGCTCATATACTGAGCATGGGTAGTTACAAATTATTTTAACTACATTTTGTCATTTCTTGCAAAAGTTGCTCGAGCAACTTTTTGCATTTTGACTTTCTATGTCAACTCAATGATTGATGTTGACTCCTAGGACCCTAAATAGGATATGTAGGGTCCTAAAACATACCTCCAAACCATGTTGCATGAAAATGGAAAATTTTCCACAATTTTAAGTCAAAAGACCCAAAACCCCTATTGAGCACTAAAGCCCTTACAAACATGAAGTTAGACTAACATTGCTTCCAACCTTTTGGAACTTATTCTAATACTCACACAAACTCCTAATTAAACCCTAAACAAAACAAAAATATAAAATAGGGAGGTGCCCTGCACCATACTCCCCTAGAAAAAATAGCTCAAGTCCCTTGAGTTAGGAGGTCTTCAAGAGTGACCTCATGTTTCAGAATCTCCAGCTCTGTCATCCAAGTAGCCTCAGCTTTAGGTATTCCCTGCCACTTGATGAGATACTCCTTGTAGTTACCCTTCCTTGTCTTCTTTATCACCTTAGAGTCCAAGACACTTTCCAATTGCAATGGCTCTGGGGTAGGCAAATATTTCACCCAATCATCTTCCTCCAAATCTACAAGTGTAGACTGACCTGTGTCTGGCGGTGATCCCCTATAAGGATATAAGTCACAAACATTGAAAATAGGTGAAATTCCCAAATCAGGGGGCAATTCCACTTCATAGGTATTCTTTCCATATTTATGCAAAATCTTTAGTGGTCCAATCTTCTTCATGATTAACTTAGTTGGTTTTCCTTTGGGTAGCCTCTCCTTCCCGAGGTAGGAAAGTACTAGATCCCCAAACTTGAATTACAAGTCCCTCCTAGCCTTATCAACTTTGGTTTTGTAATTCTCCACTTATTTTTGTAAAGTCTTATTGACTTGATCATGCAGCTCCTTCATTTTCTCTGCAAATGATTCTCCTTGTACAATCCTCTTGTCCCTCAAACTAAGATCCCTCAGCTCCAAAATCCCTCTAGGATTGACCCCATAAACTATTTCAAAGGGGCTTTTACCTGTACTCCTATTAATGGATTCATTGTATGCAAATTCTGCCTGCCCTATGGTATGATCCCAAGACTGTCCATGTTGTTTAGTCAAACACCTCAGCAAATTCCAAGTGACCTGTTCACCACTTCTATTTTTCCATTTGATTATGGATGGTAGGATGAGGAGAAAGAAAAATTAGTTCCAAGCATCTTCCAAAGAGTTCTCCAGAAGTGACCCAAAAACTTTGTATCCCTGTCACTGACAATATTCAAAGGCAAACCATGAATTCTTACAATATCCCTAAAGAAGAGTCCTACAATCTAAGAAGCATCATTTGTTTTCTTGAATTGAATGAAGTGTACCATCTTAATGAAATAGTCTACCACCACAAACACACTGTCATGTCCTCTAGATGTCTTTGGTAACCCCAAAACAAAATCCATACTAAGGCACTCCCAAGGCCTTTGGGGTATAGATAGTGGTTTATACAACCCACTATTTCTAATTTTCCTTTTTCTCTCTGAAAAATATGACATTTCTCTACAAATATCCACACAGCTGATTGCATCTTAGGCCAGTAGTAATGCCTATGCACCTGCTCCAAAGTTTTATCCACTCCAAAGTGGCCTCCCAAGCTTCCTTGTGTTTTTCCTTCACAGTGTTTTCCCTCATTGAGCACTGAGGTATACACATAAGATGACCTTTGAACAATAGACCTTCCTACAACACAAACTCACTAAAATCCACCTTGAACCCCTGCTGAAACTTTACACAAGCTTCATAAGCTTCTTTGAAATCTTTGTCTTCCTTGTAGAGGTCTTTCAAATCATCCAATCCTACACTTTATAGTTGTATCTCCTAGATTGTGAGTACTCTTCTACTAAGATCATCTTCAAACTTGTTGCTAACCCCCTTCTTATACTTAGTAAAAATGTGTAAGCTTGCAATGATTCTACCCACTTAATATGCCTCTGATTTAGTTTTTCTTGTCCATTTAGGAAACTTAAGGCATGGTTATCAGTATAGAACACAAAATCCCTAGGTAATAGGTAGTGTCTCCACTTCTTCAAGGCTTTTACCATGACATATAACTCCTATTAGGAATAAGGTGTCTCAACCTTGGATAATTCCTATTCTTATTATTTGTTTTGTAAAATGTATTTCTTGCAAATAATGTTGATGTGTCGGCATCTTGAATTGTGTGTAAGGAGATCATGGCTAAAACGGTTATGATAGATTCCTATGACACGTAAGAGCTATGTAAGGAAGATTCAATGACAGGTGAAGACATGTGGCAATTGATAAATTTGAGTCCTGTACACTCTTCCCCAATCGTGGGGTTCGGGTTTCCTATTTTCTCGGAGAATGGTAAAACCCTAATACGGTTATCTTTTGGTGTAGCCCTAAAATGTGAAGCGCGTGATATAAGCATTTGTTAGGGTTGCGAAGAGGTGTGATGCGAGTGTATTGTTGGAACGGTTTATGCTACCGTGATTTGTCTTCAAGGGTATTGAAATCTTCTGAAAGAACTTGCATTGCAAGTGTATTGTAAGCTGTAATAGTTTTGATTAATACATTGTGCAGGTTTTGGAGTGCTGGGGTTTTTTACCGAAAGGTTTTCCCCAGGGTATATCATT
>MU224796.1:2128038-2154452 GCA_018584345.1 Thuja plicata | reverse complement strand
ACTTTCCATGCCAGAACGAAGCACATTGATGTGCAGTTTCACTTTGTGAGAGATATGGTGGAAGATGGAAAGGTAAATTTGGAGAAGGTAGATACTGCGAAGAATGTTGCAGATGCATTAACGAAACTAGTGAGCACTGAGAAGTTCAGATGGTGTTCGGAGTCTATGGGCCTTTTGGCCTATAGCGGTTAGTTCCTGTTATGTTCCTATTGCTCTTACAAGATGTTTGACAAGTGGGAGAATGTTAGGAATAAGGTGTCTCAACCTTGGATAATTCCTATTCTTATTATTTGTTTTGTAAAATGTATTTCTTGCAAATAATGTTGATGTGTTGGCATCTTGAATTGTGTGTAAGGAGATCATGGCTAAAACGGTTATGACAGATTCCTATGACACGTAAGAGCTATGTAAGGAAGATTCAATGATAGGTGAAGACATGTGGCAATTGATAAATTTGAGTCCTGTAAACTCTTCCCCAATCGTAAAACCCTAATACGGTTATCTTTTGGTGTAGCCCTAAAATGTGAAGTGCGTGATATAAGCATTTGTTAGGGTTGCGAAGAGGTGTGATGCGAGTGTATTGTTGGAACAGTTTATGCTGCCGTGATTTGTCTTCAAGGGTTTTGAAATCTTCTGAAAGAACTTGCATTGCAAGTGTATTGTAAGCTGTAATAGTTTTGATTAATACATTGTGCAGGTTTTGGAGTGTTGGGGTTTTTTACCGAAAGGTTTTCCCCAGGGTATATCATTGTGTCATTTCCTATTTTCTGTATGCATGGTATGTGGTTACAATATCTTTGTTAAAGTAGTTAACTAATCTGTAATTGTAAGGATTTAAAAGAATTTGCACAATACTTTCCTAGTGAGATTAGCGTAGGAAGCTGTTCCGCACCTGATTTTCCTTACAACTCCAAATCATATGTGGAGTACTTTTATTTTGCCTCATTCAACTTCTCAGAGAAGAATTTCACAGGGTTTCCCTCTTGGCTTAGCACTGCTCCTATAGCCAACTTGCTAGCATCACACTCTGCCACAAAGAGTTGATTAAAATTAGGAAATCTAAGTGTAGGTAGCTCTGCAATATTCTTTTTCAATATTTCAAACCCCGGGTCTCCTGCTACTATCCATTCAAACTTGCATTTGATTTCACCTTTTATGGTGTTCATGATTGGGGCACATACATGACTGAAATTTCTTACAAATTTCCTATAGTAGGAGGCCAACCCATGGAAAATCCTAACATCCCCTATGGACCTAGGTGTAGGCCATTCCAAAATGGACTTAAATTTATTAGGGTCCATTTTCATACATCCATTAGCAACTACAAAACCAAGGTAAACTAGTTCAGTTTTGAGAAAATCACAATTTTCTTAATTTATCATCAACTTCTCTTAATGTATCTTTCTTAAGACCATCTCCAAATGCTTCATGTTCTCCTCCTTGGACCTACTAAATATCAAAATATCATCAAGGTAAACTATTACAAACTTACCAATAAATTATGCTAGCACTTCATTCATGAGCCTCATGAATGTGCTAGGTGCATTACTTAGGCCAAAGGGCATAACTAGCCACTCATATAGACCCTCATTGGTCTTAAAAGCTATTTTCCACTCATCACCTGGCCTCACTCTTATCTGATGATACCCTGACTTCAAGTCCACCTTAGAAAAGTAACACGATCCTCCAAGATTATCCATCAAGTCTTCTATCTGGGGCATTGGGAACCTATATCTGATTGTGATCTTGTTTATAGCCCTGGAGTCCATACACATCCTCCATTTTACATCCTTCTTAGGTGCAAGTAATGTTGGCATGGAACACGGGCTTAAAATTTTCCTTATCATCCCCTTATCAAACAAATCTTGGATCTATTTTGCTATCTCTGCATTTTGGCTTGGTGTCATCTTATATGCTGCTTTGTTTGGCAAATTTTCTCCAAGAATGAGGTCAATCTGATGAATCACATCCATCATAGGTGGTAAGGAACTTGGAAAACCATTATCTACTATGTCATGATACTTCTCCAACAAATCTTGTATCTCTGGTGGCAAACAAATTTTCTGCTTAGTTTCCTCCTTTGGTTTGATCACTACTGCACAACAGACTCCTTTCTCCTTCTTCATGGCCTTTAGAAACTCTTTCCCACTTAATAACATCACACTTTTCCCCACATTAATAACATCACACTTTTCCCCACATACTTCTCTTCATTGGGTTCTTGCAATGGATCCATTTGGAATTTCTTTCCTAGCTTGGTGATAACATAATTTTTCTTCTCTCCATCATGTATTGCTTTGACATCATACTACCATGGACGTCCCAAGAGTAGATGGCATGCATCCATAGGTAGTATGTCACATAGGACCTTTTCCTTATATTCCCCAATCCCAAACTCAACCATAGTTTTCTCATCTACCACTATTTGTTGACCCTTGTTCAACCATGAAACCTTGTAAGGTGTGGTATGAGGTATCCTTCTCAACTTCAATTTATCCACCATCTCAGTGGACACGATATTCTTAGTGGATAAAGAGTCCACTATAACCTTGCAAATCTTCCCATGAGACCTACAAGTTGTCTTGAATAAGTTCTTTCTTTGGGGTGGCTCTATGGTGTTAGGTACTTTCAATAAGGTTGTCCTTAACATCAAGCTCTCTCCATCTAGTACTAGCCTTGCCTTGGTAAAGGGAGAAGTAACACTTTGAGTGTCATCTTCTTGAACTAACTAATTACCTCTATCCCCCATTGAATATGAGGAAGCCATCTCTGGACACTTGCCCATTGTGTGACCCAATTGGTTGCAATTATAACACCTACTAGTGAAAACTGAATTAGACCTCCTTTGGGGTTGGAACCTACCTCTTGGTGGTCCTCTACCTCTATATCCCCCCTTTGGAAAGATCCTCTATATTGGTTTCCTCCACTACTATCCATGAACTAACTATCTTCTTGTCTATTAGGGCTCTGTTCTCTACCAAAGTTACCCCTGCCTCTCTGAAAACCTTTGTTATTTCTGCCACCTCTTCCTCTTTGATGGAAGTCATTTCTTCTTCTTGATTTATCCTCTACTCTCAAAGACAATTGAAATCATTTGTGCATACTATCTGGTGCCATCATGCTAATCTCATCTTGAATGGCCTATCTTAACCCATTTAGGTCCCTTTCTACCTTCTCCATTTCATCTTCTTGTCTCCTAGCCTTTAGGCTTAGTTTATAGAACTCCTCTATGTATGCACTCACTGTCATCTCCTTCTATCTTAAGTTCTACAAATTTTGATATATTTGGATTTCATAATCAATGGGCAAGAATTGTGCCCTCAACTTGATTTTCATTCTCTCCCAAGAAACAATCTTCTTCCTCCCACTATTCACTCTTTCATCCTACATCATTTTCCACCACACCAATGCATACCCCTTGAGTCTAACCTTAGCATAGCTGACCCTTTTATCCTCTAAGATTTATTTGTAATCAAATTGGTTGTCAATGGCTTCAAGCCAATCTAACAACTCTTCTCCAATCAGGCTACGATAGTAGTAGGGTATGTGTTCCATGCTATCCTTGTTTAAAGATTTAAATGCATCTAAGAATTCCTTTTTCTCCTTGTCTATCTCAGGTTCTTTTCCCTTGTTGGATGACTCCTCAGTTTGAATATCATCATCTCCATCACTTTCATCTCCCCATTCAATGATCTTCTTTTTGCTTTTTGTCTCGGACACATGAGCCTTCTCCAAGAGGCCTTGAAACAATTATACTATGTAATCCCTACTCATTTCCTTAGGAGGCATGTTTTCAACCTCTTGACTCTCTTGACTCTCCTCCCCTTTAGACATACACAATCTTCAATCTATTCTGACTTTTATACCACTCTGATGCAGAGGGTTTGACAATCTAGTGCCTTTCCTCTCCTCTAGGTGCTTGTTTGACCAAACCAAACATCCAATGGTTGTTCTTTGTTGGATCTTCCACCAATTAAGATCTCCTAAACCCTCTCCACTAACTTCTCCTCTAAGGTATAGTTGGTTCTTGGAAGACTCCAAGATTTCTAAGCTCAACTAGTCCAACTAGTTAACCAAAACTTAGTTTCCTTCTCTACAACTCCACCTAGATTGCCAATCCTCTACCTAGGATCTTCCCACACACTCAATAAGGCTCTCCATACACTTCTTGACCCTTTATTGGTCATTTTGCATCCATTCCAACACTCCAAGATGCTCCACCAATCCAATTGGTCTTTAACTCACTAGGACGGCTAATTGCTCAACTCCTTGTAGGTCTATTTTCACCGATTTTGGCCTATTTCTTCCAAAATCCCCAAATGAACCCACAAAAAAACTTTAAAAACTTCAAGACATCATTTAACCCCATCAGAATCCAAAACCTTAACCTCCGATGGCACCCAAGACCCTACTTTCTTGCAGGCCCTAGATTATAGCCTATTAATTAGGCCTCTGGACCAGTGAACATGAAAAATTGCAAATCTTGTCTCCAATCACTAATTCACCTCCAACCACCATTGAATCCTTTTTGGATACTATCTAGTGCATCTAGAAATGCCACTAAGTCTTCCCCAAAAGGTCTTGGGTGCTCACACAAAGTCTGTCTTCTCCCTATCCTGGCTCACCTGGTTTCACCAGTCAGCCATAGGGATTCATTGTTGGCCTGTGAAGTCCATTGAGAAAACAAAAAAAATAAAAAAAACCCTATCTACTGACCCTAACCCTACCTTCCCCATGGTTTCAGTCAATTCCACTGGAGGAAAACTAGGTTAGATCCATTTCTATCTTGGTAGCACTGTTTTGTCTCTGTTAGACCAGTGGCCTTCAAAATCTTGTAACTTTAAACACACTAAACATAAAAACAAACTACCTATTGCATACAAAAGCTGAAAATAAACACTATACTATCATGGAGGCTGATCACCTATGCCAATCTGTATAGGACCATACAAAAACAAAAATACAGTGCATATATGCAAATGGAACTACAAACATTTATACAGAGGTGTGAGAAGTAAAAGTTTCAATCGAAAATTTCATAAACCTTGTCCAAACATCTATTCCATGCTCATATAGTGAGCATGGGTAGTTAAAAATCAGTTTAACTACATTTTTTCATTTCTTGCAAAAGTTGCTCGAGCAACTTTCAAAGTTGCTAGCAACTTTTTGCATTTTGAAGCATTTTGACTTTCTATGTCAACTGGATGATTGATGTTGACTCCTAGGACCATAAATAGGATATGTAGGGTCCTAAACCATACCTCCAACCCATGTTGCATGAAAATGGAAACTTTTCCACAATTTGAAGTCAAAAGACCCAAAACCCCTAATGAGCACTAAATCCCTTACAAACATAAAGTTAGACTAACATTGCTTCCAAACTTTTGGAACTTAATCTACCACTCACAAAATCTCCTGATTCAACCCTAAACAACACCAAAAAATCAAATAGGGAGGTGCCATACAGCATCTCAAAATGCCATGTTTACACTATCATAAAGTCAGTCATCTCAAGAGAGATTGCAGAGACCGAATGACAGAGACCATCACCTTTGCAAATGGAAACACCATTGAAGACATCAGGAAGATGAGAAACAAAATGTGGAGGAAAGCTACAAACATTGATGAAGCTGGACAAATCAATGCAAATGGTGACACCTTATCCAATGGATCTGGTGACATAACCACCCACACCTAATCAGGACAAGTAAGTATGGAACTGCATTATACCAAGTCATATTTTGCATCAGTTCCATTATACATAGTTAAAATGCCAAATTAGCATGATTATAGATGCACTATGGTATTACTTGTTAAATTCTGTGAAAACTTTTTCATTGGTCAATAAATAATGAAATGCATTGGTATACATTCAAAAATGAGTTGTCTACACTTATGGAGAATTGTCAGTTAACATGTAAAAGCTAAAGTTGCTAGTGTAAATCGAGATCTATCGATAATCATGTGAGTTGAAAAAGTTGTCTTCACCATACACTGAAACCCATCGGTAAAAGAAACAAGTTAAATGACTACCCAAAGCATCACGTTGTCACTGAAAGAAAATTTAGTGTATCAACCAATGACTCCATCTTCACACATCGAGGAGTGGTTGAGAATTAATGAATCAACCTAGGGAAAAGTCTATAAATAGATGAAGGAAAGGTTTTCATTTCTCACCAGCGATTTGAGCGAAGCAACCAGAGCAAAACCAGAGAAAGAACTGACAACATTGCAAAGTGACTCCAACCCAATTCAAAGCACTCCAAGCAGATCAACAACTATAGAGGTTAAAGTAAGTACAAAGCATAATTGAAAACTCTGTTTATCATTTACAAAAAATCCCTAATGTCAGAAATAATGGTGACCACATCAAGAATACTAAGCTAAAGAGTATTAAAAAGAACAAGGTCAAGCTTATCAAGAATGACACATGTCAGGAACCACATTACAAGATTTGTTCAAAAGTTACCTCACAACTTGACAATGTTGGAGCATTCTCAAGAATACCAGCTAGGGTTTTTCTTGTTGAAGACATGCAAGAATACATACATTGAAAAATAGCTGAGATTGGTGACCTAGAGGTTGAGAAAGCTTTCAATAATCTCTGTAAAGATGATGACGCTATCAAAGAAGAACAAAAACACATTGAAGTAAAAGGGATCACAAATTCCCTATGTTTCTGGAAGGAATTCAAGGCCAAATGGATTCGGTTAGTACTAAGAAGGATCCATGACTGAAAGCTATGGCAGGATGAGCCTAAACTAATAACACGAGATGTTATACATGCTATCATCGGTTATCTAATAAATGATAAGGTAAAGGCATTGAAACACCTGCCTAAAGATGACATTGAGAAAAATACAGGAGAAAAATGTGATGGAAGAGGACTTAAAGTATCCACCATTACAGATGATGAACTGAAATTCGGAGCATGTATCTTAGGATAAAAGTTCTTTTAGGATAGCAGGATGAACAAGCATAGCATCTAGAGCAGTGGATATAGCCTACAAGATTGTTAAGAAGGGAACTCAATTGGATCTGTTAGAACCTCTACTCAAGCAGTTAGAAGAGAACTTAAAGACAATCAGAAATTCATAATCAAATTCATGTAAGTTTGATTCACTTATCATGTGTATATTCTTCTACTTCCAAGAATATTTTCCATCAATAGGAAATGTGCAATGGGACACAACAAGACCAATGACCATTCAGATTAGTGAATTTATAAAATCACTAGGCGATAACTTTGAGTCAGCAATGAATGAATACTTTGCCGGATTCAAGGAAAGAATGCATAAGAGAGTAAGGATCCTAGAGTAGTTAATTGAGAAATTCAAGACTGATATATGTTTCATGGTAGACACTGACTACACATACATCAAGCTTGATGTACCAAGAATAGCATGGTTATTTCCACTTGACTATGAAGTGAACATAGATCAAGCATCTAATGCAATTGATGCATTAATAAATGAGCCAATAGATAAAACACAATGCAAGTTTGACACTTATGAAGAAGCCAAAGAAAGAATCAAAAATAGCTTGGTTGTAAAGAAGATAGACAGGAAGAAAGACAAGATGTTCAAGAACTTAAAGAAAAGACTGTCGGTTAGAGAAGAAGAAACTAAAAAGAAAGAGGAAATTGAGGGATAGTCACCCATCAGTGAAGCTAAAAAGGAGAGTGACTCTGAGTCTATAGATTCATATACACCATTACCTCCACTAGCTAAGAAGCCTAGGACTAAAACTGCATCAAGGACAAGGATTTAAGTAGCCAAGAACACAAGTCCTTCACCATTAAAGAAAGGTCAAGTAAGGACCTATAAGAGGAAAGCTTAAAAATAGAAAAGAGGACCAACTAAAAGAAGAAAGTTCATCAGAACTAAGGACATTAAGGACACCAAATAGGATGAATTTTTTCAAAAGGAAAAGAATAAGATACCTGAAAAAGTTGATGAAGTGTGTGCCTCAATTATAAAATCAGGTACAGTCAATGATAGAAAAATCAAGAAATGGCTAACATTGGATCACTTGGATCAAAATAAGATTGAGGAGGCAATCATTAAGATGATGTACATATTCAAATAACTCCCAATATAATTGGTAGACAATATGCCAAAAGAACTAGAAGATAGATTATCGACAAGATGGACATTTTCCTTGCACTCTGAGAAAGAAATCAGGGAAAGAGCCCTAGTATCAGTCATGCCTCCCGAATAAAAAGTGCAGGAGATCAAAGAAATGATGAAAATTCACTCCAAACAGTTCTCACCAAAGTTGAGAGCCTACCAAGTGCTTCAAGGACATTTACTGGACCTAAACAGAAAGAGTGAAGTAGAATGGAGAAAGATAATTGATATTCCAAAAAAGGATACAAGTTTTGAGCTCCAAATTGCTCCTACCGAAACTCAACAAACCAAGGATGACCAGGCTACACAAAGCACCGAGCCAATTACTATCACTGATGTATAATTGGACAAAGAAGAAATGGACACAACATGAAACATAAATATGGATGTTGCTGATGAGACATGGTCGTACAATACAGTGGATAACACTATTATTGACATCACCAATGATCTTGCAAATGAAATTCAGAAAGATGAAGATGTCACTATTGTCAATGACCAACCTGACAAACATGACACTACAATTGTTGCTGCACAAGTACAGATACTGGGCCAGATGCCACTATTGATTCAAGCAATCAATATTATCTCATAGAAGGAGAAGACCCCCAAGCCCGATGCAAGCATACCCAAGGACAAGGGTAATGATGACCAAAAAGACACATCTAAAGAAAAGAAGGACACAACTGATGAACATAATGTCATCAGTGAAGAATGAAAAGATGGAGATACCACCGAGAAAGATGCACAAATGAAAGATGTTGATGAAGTGCACAAAGAAATAGATGAGCAAGAAAAGATAGTTGATACCACATGAAAGGAAACAAAAGCCAAAGCTACAGAAACACCGAAGGTTGATAACAAGACGTCCTTAGACAACTGACAGGAAAAAACTGAGTAGCAAGAAAAAGGTACAACTCCTCAAAAGACATCAAGTAGCACATCAGACCAAGAAGAGAAGTTGGATATGGTTCTACATACAGGTGGATCATAGAAGAAGAAGAAAACAAAGAACAAGTTGGAAGTCACACTAGATGAAATCATAGAAATATCAAAATGTAACCCAACAACATTAGACTTTGAATCTCTCCAAGAGTATGGAGAAATATACCAAAGGAAATCTTTGCAAGAAAAGATAAAGAAACAATACCAAGATTCATTGGTACTAGAGAATACAAGGGACATCTTGAGTCAGATTGTTCCTAAAGTTGATGTTGATCACAATTACCCCATTCTAGATCAACTTGTCATCCTCATAGAAGAAATCACAATGCAAAATGTTGATGCATAAAAGGCAATTAAGGAGCGGGAAGAATAGAAATTTCAATACAAACTAACATAAAAGATCAGCCAAGAAGTTGTAGAGATTTAGGTAAAGCTTTTAGAATTATCAGATCAATTAGATCCAATCATAACTGAAGTTGTTTCCTTAATACATAAGCTATGCACTTTAGAAAATTTTACAAAGGATAACAATGAGAAGATTACAAAGATCGAATCTGATCTAACTACAAGTGCACAAAGTATAACCACTGATGGAAATGAAATAAAATTGCATTATGAGAAGATCATTGAGATAAAAGGGTTGAGATAGGAACTTTGGGAAGAATAATCACAATTCAAAGAGGAGGTTACCGAGAGTACTACCCAAATCCATTTGGTCTTGACCTCTCTCAGAAACATTAGGGAATTTTTTAGCCCTTTCACCTTGGTATGTTTGTTCTCTTCTTTGATGTTCTCGTCTATGCATAGCTTCTTGTAAGATTTCTCAACTTGTAGGTCTCCAATTTTAGAAATCTTACAGTGAATGTAGGATTGAACATCCTCGATCAGTAAAACCCTAGGTGGTATTGCTGAAAAATCTCCAACCTTGTCGGGTTCAGATGCAACCTCTAGACAAAACTTATAATGAGGTTCCTCAAATGTAGTTTTCTTGATGCAGTTAACCTTCTTATCCTTGGAATTTTTCAACTTGGAGGTTCAAGACGTGGTTTCCATCATTTCTTGAAAATTTAGGGCTTTTTGTGAAACAAAATAGTGAGCTCAGTGATCTTAGTTACTTACTTCAACCTTACATAGCTGCTGTTGTTCGAAATTTGAATGTCCTGAATCTGCTCGGGGGTGCTTTGCAATGTGGTTGCTCTAGTTTTTCTCTTCTCTTCTTCTTCACTCTAAATTGATGGTGAATAATGAGCTCTTCTATCGCCTGATTTATAGATGGTGCCCTAAGTGGCACATTTAATGTTTCAACCACTTGTTGGGTGTCGAAGATGAAGTTTCTCATGTTACATGCCAACTTTTGTTTTTGGTGAAAACTTGATGCTTGACGCATGTGTTAACTCATTTAAATTTTCACATGTTTACCGACCGATCTCAGTATCTGGAAAAGACAACTAAACTTTTTACTCGATTACTGATGAGTATCGAGTGACATTGATTAACTTATTTTTCACATGTACACCAATGATTATTGGTATGCTTTGACAACTTAGATTTTGTATGTTAACCGATGCTTTTTGGTATGTATTAACCAACGAGATTGAATTCACAGAATCATAATAGGTAATACCATAGTGCATCTTTAATCATGCTGATTTGGAATTTTAACTATGTATAATGGAATTGATGTAAAGTATAACTTAGTATGGTGTAGTTCCATACTTACTTGTTCATCTTAGGTAAGGATGGTGATTTCACCAGATCCATTGGATAAGGTGTCACCATTAGAATTGCTTGGTCCAACATCTTCAGTGTTTGTAGCTTTCCTCCACATTTTGTTTCTCATCTTCATGATGTCTTCAATGGTATTTCCATTGGAAAAGGTGATGGTCTCTATCACTCAGTCTATGTAGTCCTTCCTTAGATGAACAAATTTATGATAGTGTAGACATGTCATTCCGTGGTTAGTCCAACTCCTAGACTTTCTCATCCATTGTCTCATGCAGTTTGATGCTATGTGTCCAAATCTTCCACATGTTGTGCATTTTTCCCATGTATTGTAATCCCAAACATATGAGTTACTGACTCTTTTCGGTTGATAGGTAGTTTTATTTTCTTTAGGCTTCCATGCTTACCTTTTCTTATTCCTGCATCCAATAGATGTGTGCCCATGCATTTTGCAAGTAGGACAATATTTTTCCATGTAGGTTTCCTTCTTTGGTGGTTTCACCTTAGATTTACATTCATATGATTTATGTCCTTTCTTGTTACATTTATAACAAATTCCTATGAATGAAGGTGTGGATTTAGGAATACCTTTTATTTTTCTCCTGCAAACATTTGATGTGTGCCTAGTTTTCCATAGTGATTGCATGAATTATTTATTGGTCTTGGATTTGTGTGGACATTATTTGGATCAGCTTGGTATGATGAATCTCCATTCTTGGTATACCCTAGTCTGGTATTGTTGTTGACTCTTCTTTGTCCATCCAGAAAATCATCCATCCTTTTTGTGCTTTCTTCAGCTCTCTTGATCATGTCATTATGTTGTTGCTGAATTCTCACTTCATGTTTTCATTTTTCATTTTCTTCTCTTAGCTCACAAATAGCTTCTATCATTTCAATTAGTTCTATGTTCATTTGGTTTGCCTCTCAACTCATAAGAATAATCTGATTGGTGATCTCATGATGATGTTCTGTAAGTATTTGTATTTCTGACTCTTTCTCCTGTATCTTTTCAGTAATCTTCCTCATGTCATCAATAGCTAGTGTTCTTTCTTACTCATATTGTCTAGCATTGTTCATGACATCAATCATTCTTACCATCTATGTCTCTTGACTGATTTGCTGAGATTTCACTTGTCCAGCCATATGTTGATTGATTTCATTCAGACTTGTGATGCTTTCTTCAGATGTGTCTGATGCTTTGCTAGTTGTAGATCCTGAAGACTCAAATAGATCAGGTATATCTTCCTCATGGTAGTCTATTTTGTTACAATGAGATGCTATAATCTTTCTTTCATCTAGCAACTATCTCATCTTGATTCTAGCTTCTTTATATTGTTCATAGAAGATCTGTATCTCTAACATCTGATTCTCAATACTCTTGTCTAGCTTGTACCTTTCCATTGTATGATCTTTTCTCTTGTCCTTAAAATTTTTCAAATAAGAGATCTAGCTCTGATACCAATTGTTGGAAATAATGAAATGGTGTACTAAGAGGGGAGGGGTGAATTAGTACCCTCAAAAATTTTATCACTTAACCTTAATCCTTTATGTAATCAATTGTATTACCATCCATGTATGCTATTCTATATTTGTGTATGTTATATCAAATCATTAACTCACTAAGCATGTAAAACATTCATGAAATGTATAGACACATGAAACAAGATTTGGTAATGCAGAAAACCCCTGTTAGAAGGTAAAAACTACAGTGGGGATAAAACCCACAAAGCTTCACTATCTGTAGAATGGAAGGGACCAGTTAAGGCCTATAATTTTGATCACTTCTGATGATCTACCATGTTAGGAGTATTATATAGAGACTGGTTAAGGTCTACTCTGTTAGGAGCTTTAGCAACATTGTTTAGTGTGCACTCAGTTAAGAGATTTACAAAGGATTATTAAATCCACAATTCACAAGGATTTCTTCTATTTTCTACACTTGTTAGAATGTAGTCAAAAATATTCAGTGATCTGAGTATGTGCAATTTACAATTATTGATTACAGATCCTTTAAAGATTACATTTACAATTTATCACCTATTGTGATTGATCAATACCTTTGTTGCTCGGTAGCTTTGAATCTGGTTCTTGATAACCTAATTGATCTTTTATTGTTCTTGTCCTTGAAACTCTTAGTATGATCCATAGATGTGATCCTCGGCTATAATCATCATCACACAAATGTGTTGTTATAGATTACATATCTATTTATACAATGATTTGACCTAAAATGAGTTTCATGTATTACAAAGATAACTCTATGATCGAAGGTTTACAACTTGACCTTGATCTCCTAGTTTGCATCTTTTCAATCAGTTAGACTGATTAAAACAATTACAATTACATTGATTATCCCTAAAGAAATGGATTTAAAGATAATAGAAAAGCTAAATATAAAACACAAGTATTTTATCTGACATGGAAGTCAGATCCACATTTCTTAGGATTCTAACTATCTCTCAGTAGACGAGTGCTCGGCATGCTCTTTGGTCTGTCAGGTTCCTCTATCATCTATTCTGTCAGTTTGCACTGTATCCTTCTTGTCAGGTTCCTCTGTCGGGTTTGTTTTGTCAAATTACTCTATCGAGTTCCCTTGTAACATTTTCAGGTTTCACTATGTCTTCGGGTTTCCTTGTAAACTTGTTTGTCGGGTTTTCTCTAAACTCTGACTTTCAGTGTTGGTGTTACTGACGGTTTCAAATTTTTTTTTCCTTTGGATATTAATGGAAAAAACAATGTCTTTAGATCATAACTGATCTGATTGTACTCCTAACATTATACTAGTCACTCCTAATAGGGTGAACCCTTAGAAAGGGTATTTGTAGCTCCTAACGAGGAAAATTCATTTACTACAGTATTGGGCTTGTGTGTGTCATCCACATTGTGGTTTTCTCCCTCTAACCAAGGGTTTCCATGATAAAATATGTGTGTCATGTGATGAATTTTTGGATTCTTGATATTACTTTATTTTATGTGTTTACATCAGTTATATGCTTTGTGGTTTGGAAAGTAATTCACCAATTATTTAGATCAGTGGTTGAATTTTTTTACTATTTATTTAGATTGATCCACCCCTCCCTCTTAGTACCTAATAATTCTAACAATTTGCATCAGAGCGTTGGTCCTCTTGGTGATAAGCCTAACATCTTGTGGAAAAGAACCACTATCATGGAGAGTTATAGGTATGAGATGCAACTTAAGAATGCAAACAAGATGATCATTGGGCTACATGAAAAGATGAAGAAGTCACTTGCCAAAAGGAGAGAACTCACTGAGAAATTGAGTGAAGCCAAGACTACATAGAAAAATTGTCTGAGGCTAGTGCATCTGAAGAGTCTGAGGAGGAAATTGAAAATCTATTGAGTAAGAACAAGGGTCTCAAAGAAAATTTAACTAATCTAAAAAGAGAACTTGAAATTTAGTTTATTAGGATGTGTGAATTCCTTGAAGTAAAAGGAAAAGATAAAGATGCAAAGAAGACTGCAGAAGCTTCCAAGAAGATTTTTGATGATTCCCTAAAGGAAAAAGATCAAGAGATTTTTATCCTGAGACATGAATTTTCATTATTTTAGAGTCAAATGGAGGATATTGCTACATTAAATCTACAATTAATAGTTGAGAATGAAAGGCTTAGAGAGATGAATGAGACATTGAAGAAGGAACTGAAAATTGAGAAAGAAGCAAATGAAAAACTAAAGCAATACAATGAAATCTCACAAAACCTTGATGAAAAAATTCAAGATCCAAAGAAGAAACAGAGACAGAACCAATATTGGATATTTAGGAGAAGGAAAATTTGAAATCGGGGAGTCCTCTAAATCTTAACCCAAGGAGACATAGAAAGTTTAGAAGGTAGATCCAATCATATCAGGTAAGAAACCTGACAAACTTACTTTTTATAACAATGGAAAGCTTGGTCATACTACAAATGTGTATAGGATAAAACTAGTGTATAAACCTCACTCTTTTAATAATTATTTCTATAATTGTTAAAATTTTGGTCATGCTGCATATGAGTGTAGATCTAGGTCTAGTAGTAGATCTAGTAGTGGTAAATTTGATGGATATTGTTTTACATGCAATAAATATGGACACAAAGATGGAGATTGTAGGTTAAGGGTGTATGCACCTAGGTCACCTGCCACACTGGTGAATACTATTAGAAGGGAAAGACAATTAAATACTACATATTCAGTATATGGTAACCATGGACACCTGGTAGTAAATTACAAAATGAAAACTATGAGAGGTAATGTTGGTCCTTGGAAGTCAACCAACATGACATCTTTTGTCTATCATAAGATAGGTCATCTAGCTAGAGATTGTCAGTTTAGGAACCAATTTCCTAATTGGTCAGAGGATATGAAAGGAAAGAAGACTACCAATGTTGATGAAGTCAGAAGTGATATGAAGAAGACATGGGTGAAGAAAGGTGAATTGAATTTTTCTGAGTTGACTTAGAACTCCACAAGTTCAAGAAGTATGGAGAATCCATCGGTGAACTAAACATATTATTTTCTTAGGGGGAGCACTTATAGAAAAATCCATCATTGATCCTCTAGATTCATGAGCGTTAAATATTTATATCCACATTTTGGTGTAAGTTTCTATGATTTTGTTTTTGTGATTATGTGTAGACTGCGCTGATATTTCATGGTTAATATCTACTTAGTAGTAGTTATTGTTGTTGGTTGAGTACCAACCGATAGATACATGTCAACCGGTGACATGACACTATTCCTATCATTGAAGTTTTCAATGTCTATTTCTCAACAATAAATAGAGGGAAAGTAACTTCATTTTGCACATTTACTTTCGTTTGATCATTCGAGAGCTATCTTGAGCTATTCTATGAAACAAATACATTTGAGATTAATATTTCAAGCTGAATCATATTGAGTTTTCATTAATCCCTAACTAGTGTATTGCATATTATAAATTTATTCTGTTGTCAAATTTGTGTGTTGTTACAATTGGTCACAATGGAAAAGAACATTGATACTCCAGTTCTAGTTAACATCGCTGAGGGTCCTCGACCTGTATTCAAACTACATGCAATCAAAGTGGCCAAGATTGGTATTTCAGGAGCCCTATCCACTATTCCTCATGGATAGATGTTTATTGAAGATTTTTGGACCTATATCCATTTTAGAATTGAAGAACTAGGATCTGAAGATATCAAGAAAGAATACAAGAGTATGTGCATCGATGGAATGTTGAAAGATGAGCATACAAATCTATGAATGAAGTGTTTAAATTATGCAGTATATATTCCCATTGAATTCCATCCCAATAATGTTCTCTATGTGATAAGTTTAGTGCATGATCAGTTCATATGACTTGACAGGCCACACAAGATTTTGAAGACAAATATTCACAGGGTTACAAGATTTCGTGCACATGGGTTGGAATGTAAATTGAGAATGGTGGAAACTCATTTTGTCCCTGAGCTAACCAAATCCAAACAATATGGAAAATAAATGGAAATCAAACATATTAAAGACAAGGAAGTTAATTTTTCATCCATTGTGATAGGTTATATATTTTACCAGTCTAGTCGAGTTAACAGTGTGCCTGGGGGTGCTAGTCATGTTGTCTATCAAATTGTTAAACATGATTTTGTATACAATCTATGTGAGATGATGAGAATTTAGTTTTTGACAAACATGGAAAGGATAAAGAAAGATAAGAAGAAGTCATTCAAGTATGGCTCCCTACTGGTATGTATTTTTTTCTATGTTCAAAAATTCTTCCCTGGTAGAGGTAATGTTACATGGTCAAAAGACACAGTAGTTATTCAGATAAGTGAATTCATAAAATAATTAGGAGATAACTTCAACAATGTGATTTGGGGTTAATTACAATCTAAGATACATAAAAAAGAAAGTATTCCAACTAAAATTGTAGAAAAGTACAAGAATGATATCTATTTTCTAGTAGACACTGATTCATGTATTGTGTAAGTAGTGAAACCTAGGACATATTGGCTTCCTTCTATGGGATATGAAGTAGAGGGTTATTTATTAACTCTACATTTTGATGAGTTATTATCAAAACTCTTAGACACACAAGAATAGAGATTTGGAACCTATGATGAAGCATTTTCTAAAATTAAAAAGGAAATGAAGAAACCAATGATTGAAAGGAAAATAAGGAGAATGGTATCCAACCTAGAGAAGAAATTTGGTAGTAGTGATGTGGGGACATCTTGCACTTCTGCAACCAAAAATAAAGCTAAGGTGAAGAGTAAGAAAATAAAACCAGTTGCTAGTGAAGTTAATTCTAAAGTGGAATCATCAAGGAAGAAAAGTAAAAGTACTCCTAGTGCAAACAAAACTTACAAGGGGGAAGAGAAAATCCACAAAAGAGAAGGATGTGCAAAAGGAAACTAAAGAGGATGAGGCAGAAAGGACATAATCAGAAAAGGATGCCTCTGAACTGAAAAAGACTGGTGAGACAAAGAAGGCCCCTTCTATTAATAATATTGCAAAAGGTATTGTGGATGATGGTAGACTAGCTACAATTGGAAGAAGATATACTTTGCGTAGTGATGAAGACAAGAAGAAGTTAAAGGATGCAATTTTGTATCATTTTCACAAATTTTGCAAAACACCTTTAGAGATCCATTCTTGCATTCCTGATGAACTCTATCATTTTATTGATGCTATATGGAGCATTTCATTATAGTTGGATAGAGAAATTATGGAAAGATCACTAATCCAAGTGTAACCTGAACTATGGGTTGAATATGATAAGATAATGTTTGATGCTCACAAGCATAAATTCAAAATAAAGAGACGAGCGGCTAGACTTCTAGTTGATGACACACTGAATGTCCATATTGAGATAGTTGAGAGTTGGTAGAAACTATTAAATATAAAGGAGGTAGAAGCACAAGAAGAGAAATTTCATGCAGAATCCAATGAACCTATGCAGGGAGATGAAATATTTTATGTAGATTAGTTAATTGGAATGTTGTTCTTGATGTTTCTAACCTAGTACAGAACATTGAAGTACAATATACCATTCTATCACAAACAGGTGGAGGTGAGATTGAAATTGTAGACATTACAAGTAAAGAGGATTCATCCACACCATCTCCTATGGAGCATATAGAGGTAATAATTTTTTAGAAGGAAGAGGAGAATGTTTTAGATAGTTAGCAGGAGGTTATTTTAATAAAGACTGAAGAAGAACTTGAGACAAAAAGGAAACTAAGTCTTTGAGATTCAAGTGTAAAGAAGATAAAAAAACTAGTGCCTATTGTAAAAGAGGAAGGGGAGGAAGTTGAAATAAAAGAAACACTGACTAGACCAGTGGATATATCCAAATTGAAACCTTAGGAAAAGATAAAAGTTTTATAACAATTGAAGAAAAATGATATAAGAGACAAGTTGAGATCAAAGAACAAGAAGACAAGAGTCTTAAGGCAAGCTAGAGAAATTATAGCCGAGTTAGTACATGAGGTAGAATATGATGAAGATGATTTTCCTATTGACCAGATGGATACCCCTTATCAAGGCAATTCTAGATCAAGGCCCAGATTTGTAGACTGCAGCTATAAAGCTTGCAGAGGAGAACTTTTAGAAGAAGATGATGGGAAATCAAATGGAGAAAATAAATACAGATAGGATCAAATTGTCAGATTTGATAAAGGAATTTAAGTCTACATTGACTGAGGTAGGTCAATTATTTATCAAATTATCAACAATGTATTTTTATTTTGTTCAAGATTTGGAACAAAAAAGAGAAGAAGCTCAGAATTACTTGGAGAACCTAAGCAATCACCTTGATCCTATGTAAATATTAGTCACTACTTATAGTAGTTAGGTAAAGAAATTTTCACACAATGTTAAGCAGATTTAGAGTGATCAAGAGAATAGAATGCTTACTCTACTGGAACTTCAATCATCCTTATCCCCTATAGTAGAGGTCATGCAACTAAATGTGAAGAATGTAGAAGACATAATTTCCTTACCAAACATGAGCACTCTAGATATCATGGAAGGTATTTATTCTATTTTGATTGAGAAAATAATTTCTATGGGTTACTTATAGAAGGCATGGAAAAAATCCTTGAATTTACCAAAGATAAACTTCAAAGTGATTTTCGACAGGATGTAAGTAATATTTTTTTAAGTGTACATATATTTTAGTTTAAGTAAGCTTTGGTATTGTAATCAAAGGGGGAGTATATGTATAGGAAGTATTAAGAGTCATAAGTTCAGATAGGGAGTCATAAGTTGGTATATATTATGTTTCTCTAATCTTCTAGTATTGAGTTTATGATTGCACAATTGTAAGCAGTTAGCAAGTGTTTGCCATCAATGAAAAAGAGGGAGATTGTTGGTATTATGATGGATATTGTGGTGCAGTCATAAGGAGTCACTTATTTGGTTTCTATTTTTATGGCAACTAAGTTAGTACAATCAGGGAATACAATAGGTGAAGTGAAGACACACTCAATAAGAAGGTAATGCATAAAATTGGGTAAGTCTAGAAGATCGGTAGATAATTAGAACATCACTTTGGTGGAGGTCATGGTAGAAGTGGAATTATGAGGATCAGTCACAGATATAGCATTAACATGTTTATATTGCAGTATGGCTCAAACCACAACTCATTTGGGTGATTGGTGAATGATTTTTTGTTGTCTCAAAAATTTAGATAGGTAGAACTCAAGAGTTCTTGAGTAACAGTTGGTAACTCATAGATTAGTGAGTGGTATAGTATGTGCGATCATTTTTAATGATATGATGCTATGGAATAGAGGTTATCAATTCAATGTTTTGGAATTTATGTAATTAATTCAAACATTTAAGTTGGATTTAAGATGTTGCATTGGAGAATTAAAAATTTATTTGACTACTTGGGAGATATAATAAGGTAATGCATAAAATTGGCTAAGTCCAAAATATCAGTAGACAATTAAAACATCACTTTGGTGGTGATCATGGTAGAAGTGAAATTATGAGGAGTGGTCATAGATTTAGCATCAACATGTTTATATTGCATTGTGGTTCCAACCACAACTCATTTGATTGATCGGTGAAAGAGTTTTTGTTGTCTGAGACATTTAGACAGGTAGAACTCAAGAGTTCTTGAGTAATAGTTGGTAAATCATAGATCGGTGAGTGGTATAGTATGTGCGATCATTTTTAATGATATGATGACATGGAATAGAGGTTATCAATTCAAATTTTTGGCATTTATGTAATCGATGCAAACATTTAAGTTGGATTTAAGGTGTTGCATTGGAGAAGTCAAAATGTGTTTGACTACTTGGGAGATATAACTTGCAATTCTTATCTTGATCTAACATGGTCAAGGTAAATCATTGTATTCATCTAGATTATCACTTTGGCATGTGGTTCTTTTGCGGGAAAGTATTTGAAGATCATTTTTGGTATGTTTGATGTTGGTGCAAGTTGTCTATATAATGGGAACTATTCTTATTTAAAAATATGAAGTTGTAGTTGTTGTGGGTGACTTGATTAGGGTTTTTTTATTTCAATTTGAGGTTGTGATCAGAAATATGATAGACAAAGAGAAGAGAGAAGTTATAGAGTATAGAGAAAATATTGGATCTGACAAGCAATCAATGCTACATCTAGATCACTAATCTTGTTGTTCCCTAATAGTTGCAGCAAGAAACATCCCTTAACTGAGTGAACTCTAATAGGTTCTTTTTGTAAATCCTTTAATAGGGTAAATTATTTATTGAGGTTATAAATCCTATAGCAAAGTAGATCATAAACGATCTGATTATACTCCTAATAGTGTACTAGTCACTCCTAACAGGGTGAGCCCTCAGAAGCGTATTTGTAGCTCCTAATAGGGAAAACTCATTTACTATAGTGTTGGGTTTGTAGGTGTCATGCCCACCATGGTTTTCTCCCTCTTACCAAGGGTTTCCACAATAAAATATTTTTTTCATGTCTGATTAATTGGTGGATGCTTGATATTACTTTCTTTCATGTGTTTGCATTAGTTATATTCTTTGTGGTTTGGGAAGTAATTTAGTAGTTATTTAAAGATAAGTGGTTGAATTTGTTTACTATCTGTTTAGACTGATTCACCCCCACTCTCAGTACCTAATAATTCCAACAATATATATATGAATAATAAATTTCTAATTTCAACTCTTATAAATATTTATTACATAATCTATTAAATTCATCTAAACTTAGGATTGAAAGAAATGAAACTATACAAAGATAAAATTTAATATTTAACAAAAGAACCAAGAAAAAATAAAAATTCAATTGCATTTCTTATAGGATACCGACATGGTGAAAATTTTGGCACAAACATACTTATAGAAAAACATGGTTCCTCTCTCTAAGCTAGATTATGGTGGGAATTCTTATTGTTTACATGTTGCAATTGTCCCTTCAGAGGATGTTTTAATTTCATTTATATAGTTGACAATGGTTGTTTGGTTGAGTTTTTATGTGCCATTAGGTGTGGATTCGTATGTGATCATCATCAAAGACCTATTAAATTTTCCCCTCTCTCTTATCTATGAAGTTGAGTAAGTTGAGTACTTTGACTTCCATTTCTTTTCTCTCTTTCTTCAACCTTCAATTTGAGTTGGAAACTTAACCCCCCTCCTCCATTCCAATTTATGATCACATGGATTTCACTTTTCCTCAACCAAAGTGTGAGATTTTAAATTCTTTTGATGGGATTTCTCTCTCATTTCCATCCTCATCATCATTATAGAGGCTTCCCTGTGATGTATTTGTAAAGTATCGCAGACCTGACCTGAAACATAGGCTGGAAAGAGATATCTACAA
Source organism: Thuja plicata (assembly GCA_018584345.1). NCBI lineage: Eukaryota > Viridiplantae > Streptophyta > Pinopsida > Cupressales > Cupressaceae > Thuja > Thuja plicata. Next base: position 2,132,857 of record MU224796.1, on the reverse strand, counting down.
TGCCCTCTATTCTATGGGTCTCAAGATCTTTCTTGATTCCAACGATATTCACTTGGGAGATTGATTCCCTCAAAAACTACACCATGCAATGTCTACCGCTTCCCTTTATTTTTCAATATTTTCTCCCACAAATGCACAATCTCCTTGGTGTCTTGCCAAGCTATTCTTTATGCATAACACTGGCATGCCTATTATTCCTATTTTTTACCATGTTCAACCAGATGACCTCCGCCATTTGGTTCATGGGAAAGGAATATACATAGATTCTTTTTTGGAGCATCACAAAAAGGGTAGATATAGTATAGACAAGCTTGAGGACTGGAAGATGGCACTCCATAGTGTCTCATTTAATGTGGGTGAAGTTGTCAATAATGACAAGTAAGTTAGACAATCAATTTTGTTGTACACATAAGTTACATATAATCTTCTTATCATACCTTTCATTTCATTTTGTGTGTGTGTGTGTGTGTGTGTGTGTGTGTGTGTGTGTATGTGTATGTGTATGTGTATGTGTATGTGTATGCGTATGTGTATGTGTATGTGTATGTGTATGTGTATGTGTATGTGTATGCATATGTGTATGTGTATGTGTATGTGTATGCATATGTGTATGTGTATGTGTATGTGTATGTGTATGTGTATGTGTATGTGTAGGTGTACGTGTACATTTATGTGTATGTGTATGTGTATGTGTATGTGTATGTGTATGTGTATGTGTATGTGTATATGTGTACACTTTGATTAAATCATCACTGTTTAGTAATTTCTTCTTTGTACCATGTTTTACCATTGTTTAGAGAGGACTGAAGGGTGTAGAAGAATATTATGAATCATGTATTGATTGAAATAAAAATTGTACCATTAGAGGTAGAAACACATCACGCGGGTCTTGAAGAAGTTGTAGCAGAGTTTGAAATAGTAACTAGTGAAATAAAAACTTATTTTGATGTTCAAATTCTAGGAATTTGGGGTATGGGAAGATTTGGGAAGTCCACTCTGGAAAAAGAATTATATAATCATAAGAATTTATATATGAAAAATCATAATTTTATTTTTGATATTAGAAATGATACAAACAAAAATGAATTGCACAAAATGCAGATACAAATCCTTAATGATTTAGAGTGCAAATTCAATGAAAAATAGCTTAATAGTGTAGAGAAAGGAAAGACGATTATCTCTAATTATTTGAGATTTGTTCTTGTTGGGATGTGAAGCCCAACAGTCATATGATTGTTCATTTCTCCCGTCTCTTTGTATTCAAAGAGATCTCTATAAATGATTGTGTGCAATCATGTAATGTATTGGATTGTATCATTGTATTGTAGATTGGATATTAATTAATATAAGAATTCCCTGCTTTAAGTGTGGACGTAGGAAAATTGTTGAACCACAATAAAATCATGTCTATTATATTTTGTCTTCTTTGTATTCTATTTACATTTATTTTCTCTTCTTTTTTCATATTTACAATTGGTATCATAGCCAGTTTGGCTTGAGTAGAGACAGAGAAAGAAGATGATGGTGCTGATTTTGTTGTTGAAGAATTTCTTGAAATTTTGGATTCAGCTGATTAGGAGGATGCTGAAGCAAGGGAGGCTGAAGTTGAGGAAGCTGAGGCCAAGACTTGGGAGGATTATCAAAAGGAAAAAGTTGTGAGGTTGAAGGAAGATAATTTCCTACTCACGGACCAACCATTTTGCATGGACCATAAGTTGGAGGTTTTGTGTCATATAATGAATGTTGAAAAGTACAACTTTCAAAAAGAGTGGGAGTTTTTTTAATAGACTCTATTGTAGGAAGAGGGAGTGTTAGAATTGGCTTTTTTTGGATTTGTTGGCATTCATATTTTGTCATTTATGTCAACATATGTTCAATTGAAGTCTCAGTCATACTGGTTGTCTCAGGCATAGGTCAGAGTGACAGATGTGTATAGACACTATACGGACTATCATAGGATGTGAGCATAGATATGTATTAAGGGAAAAGCTAGGATCTTATATCTAAGGTCACTTAATTTTATATTTCTATTTTTTTTTAGTTACAACTCTTTTGGTGAATATTGTTTGTAGAATAGTGATAGAGAGTTGTGACAGTGTTAGTCTCTGAGTTTTGTGGATAACTTGGGTACTTGCACATTTCACGTTATGCAAGCTTGGGGAATGTTAGGAGACATGTTGAGGAATTTTTTTTATGATTCTTGGGTTGCAAAACTCTTGGTGATGTTAGTTGTGGCATGTGTTCTAGAGAAGACCTATTTGGGGCCGACTTCAGAGATGTAGCATGTATTATGGATGGTGAGCGTGGATTGCGGATCTTGAATTATATTTGACGATTTGTAATTGTTGTTTACTTATTCAAGGTACGGTGTGTATCTTAGCAAGGGGTTATGCAATAATTTGTGCATTGGACAAGTCTTAATTGGCTGACCTTATTACTTATTATAAACTTGTATAAAGAAGAGTTGTTTTCTTGATTAGAAGTGTGGACAGTGAAGTATGGAAGTTGTGAGCTTGTATTTGAGAAGTATTTTGGATGTTGAGCAGAGATCGTGATTGGTAAACTTCATTGGAACTATTTAAGTAAATTTCTTTCTATCAATCAGTTCACTAGATATTATACCTTTGTATATCTGTATCTCAGACAGTGAGTCCTGAAGGTGGATTTAACCTTCTTTAGGCAGTGAGCTTGTTGTTTCTCTTGAATCCTATCAGGGTTTGTCCTTTAACATGGACTGTGTATTATATGTAATAATCGGCTCCTAATATGGCTAAATTTCCTAACACAGATACTATACTTTTAGTGCATTATTTGTGGGTGCTAATTCCACTAGTACATTTGAGGCCAAATTCTGATGGCCATTTGTCAGATTTGCAACGCCTAGTTGTTGAACTTTTGACATATGTATCTGTCAGCGTTTTTGCGTTGCAAATTTTGACGGAAGTGGTTACCATCGGTCTTCTGACATCTAATTCTGTTAGAAACTAGCACATGAATACCAGCTTTGTTATCAAATTTCTTACGGCAGACCTATCATAACTTCAAAAAACCCTGTATGTTTCCTGTCAGAAAGGACTGTCAGAACACCCATCAGAGATATAGAAAGCTTGTCACAATTATCTACCGCAAATTGTTTCTTTCTGACACTTTATCTGTTGGACAACGATGGAACTATAGTGATTGTTCAATAGGTAAACCCATCGGTGGTATAGCATTCCTACCGCACTCATATGTCAAAAATGATTTTTGTTCGACAAGATGTCCCATCGAAGGTATAGCACCACTTTGGAAAGTGTTTCCATATGTGTCAAAAAAGTGACAAATATGCACATTAAAGCTAACAAAGCTCAAGAAACCAACTATGATGGCCTTTTTCTTTGGTCCATATTATTGTCAGTAATATGGACTGAAGAATGAGACCAACTATGATGGTTTCTTAAGCTTTGTTATCTTTAATCCTAGCCCATTATTCAGGTCCTAGACCACCCACTATAGATGGTGCTTCAAATGAAGAAAATATGAATATTAAATATCAATTGTAATTGTAATTTTAATTGTTTAATAACATTTTGAGACATAACTTCTAACAATGTTGCAGAGATCTCTGCGTTAGAAACCGGTCTCAGATGGTGTGCATAAAATAGAATAAGCAACCTTATCATCAAGGGAGACTCACAAGTCATCATTAACAGAATTAAAAAAGGGGCTTTCCAAATGTGTAGACTTGAAGATTGGATTCCAAAAATATTTAATCACTTGAAAACATTGGGGGATTATCATCTCCAACATGCTTTTTGATAAGGTAACAGGGTGGCAGACCTCTTGGATCAACAACAATGAGCATATGGGATTTGAGTATAGTAATCACATGCCGATGAAACTGTAGGAGATAATTGCAGAAGACATAGAAATGATCACAAACGAAAGGCATAGGTTGATGCTAGAGAATGATTGTTCTAATCAGTGGAAGTGGAATATCCCACGAGATATTTATCATACACTTCCAAGCACAGATTCGAGGTAAATTTCTTCTCAGGGACTGCCGCAATGATTAGATAGAGTTGAAGGCCACCATCACTCAAGATACAATTAGTTGTATCATATATAGTTACGAAGGAGATCAATAAAAAATGCTGATGTCAGAGGGAAGGGATGTTTAGTCAGCGCACATGAGAGATATCTGAATTAACCCATGAACAAGTACCCTACAGAAGTTAGTTCAACCTTATCGCAAAATCTCATCGAAGAACTTGCAGTGTGGTCTATTTATATTCCCCTATTTTTGTGTTTCTTCATAAGACTACGGCGAATCATCTGGGTATAAGTTGTTGTTGCAGCAAGGTGGAATCGCTGTAGGAGACCCTAGAGGAGAAAATACAGAGAGTTTTTATCCAGGTGAATGAAAAGGAGCAACTGACAATGGTGGCGATGTTGGGAGGAGATTTTTGGTCTAGAAATCATGTTCATGATGGTGTGTTGGTGGCAGAGTTACTCCAACTATTCATTCAAATTTTTGGGCATCCTTTGCATGTGCTCTTTCTGGCCCATAGGCTTGTAGCGGAAGACATATATACAGAGATTAGGATAATGTCATGCCCCAAATCTGGGCACTAAAACTTTAACTTATTGAAAACTTTAAACTTTCATTTAGACATGATATATATTATAGGAAATGAAATCTATTTTAAATCATTGTAATTTAAATCAATTTGAAAGAGCGAGATAGAATAACAACATTAATTAAAGTAAAAGTCCTTAAAGTTCCTTTTTCCACTGTATTAAGTAAAACAACCATAAATATATTTTGATAACAATCATT
>MU224796.1:2074171-2085355 GCA_018584345.1 Thuja plicata | reverse complement strand
ATTGTTTATAAGGCTTGGGAGAGGAAATGGGAAAGTAGGATGTGCCATTACTGGAGGTATTTGATTGTGGGGTTGCTACTGGAAAGGAGCATTGGCTACTAGATTGTTAATGTTAGGTGGATTTGGGCCAGAATTATCTAGGAAGTTGGCCAATATTTCTGCAAAAGGTCAGAATCCACTTACATCAAACGGTTCTTCCCTAGAGGAAGATGTTGCAGGAAAGTCGGGGCTTGTGTTGTCAAAGGGTAACTCAACTTCTTCAACTTCCTTGTTCAAATTAGCAGGCTCTGATGGGAGAAATCTACCATATTCATCTCGTCGCCTTTCTCTTTGATGCATGCAATTGAATTCTTCACACTTGTGAAGCAATTTTTTTTTTAGAAAGACAAATCTAAAAACTAATCTAGGAATGAAAAATGACTCAAAAATGTTCCTAGCTTGACACCATCCCTGGCAATGGCGCCAAAAATGAACCGCCTCATAATAGGTGTATAATAATCATGCTCAAGGCCTTTCTTAGGAATGGTTCATTCAATCTAAGGACTACTTTTCCTGTTATGAGGTGCATTTATCTTGTCAACTCAGGGACATATACTTGAAATGGTCGACACGATATGTGCACTAGGTTCCTTAAGGAGTCATTCTGCTTATGCTGCAGGAAGGTAAAAATGCATAAAAGAAACCTACACTAGTGTTGTAGGAAAAGAATACATTTATCTTCTTACTAGAATGAATGCTATAAACTGCAACTCTACTGAAACCTATGATTTCAACCTAAAACATCCATTATAACTATTCTTATAGATGTTGCAGGAATACTCACAAGTTGCGATGCTGCAGGAAGAAATTGTAACTTCTATCTGAAATACTAGAAATGCTAAAAATGATGGAAATGAAATCTATTCTATTCTAACCTATTCCACCTCCCAAGTGGACCCCCTTGGTCGGCTTCTGCTAAACTATGAACGCAGAATGTAAACCAAGAACTATTTCATTGTGTTTCAAAAACTCATTACATAAAAACAAGACATGGAACTTGAAAATAGATTGCTGCAAGATACAACAGTTTCCTTTCAAAAACTTCTATCTTTCATTTTCCTCCTAGCTAGCTCAAACTATTAGTCCAATCGCTATATAAATAAAGGATCAAAAACTTATTACAAAAATAGAAAATAAACTATCTTGCTAAAAACATGCCAGAGAAGAAGATGGAAGAACAATAGCCCATGGTGTGGGTAGTAAAGCTCGGGTGACCAATTCAACATAATGAAGTGCAGAGGGAATATAGGCACACTACATCCCCACATCCTGGAATAATGGCTCCATTGTATCCACCGTGTTTCCTGGTGCTGTAATGATCACTCCGCCATAGCTGGTCCTCAACAGTCCTCCATGAATTCTGTCGACCACTCTCTAGCTACTTTCTCTCCTGTCAAGTTAGTTATGATACAGAAATATTCATGCAACAAGCTTAATCAAATTAAATATCCAAATATTAGAACATAGATTCTGATGGTTTTATGAGATACTGCACTATATGTATAATATTAGCAAAATATGTCACAAACATCTACCCATGGTTCATCAGTTCTTTCTGGACTTTATCACAAGTTTTTGGATGGTTAGACTCTCAAATGTTTTAACAAAAAGTAGAACAGAGTATTAAAATTATACAAAACAAAGGCAATAATTTAGCTTTATCAAGGATCATAATCTTCAACTTCAATATTCACACATCCATGATCCTCCACTTCAAAAGCCATATTCTCCATATTCACACCTCCATGGTCCATATCACATACTCCCCTAGGGAGGTCGACCTATATAAAAATGATGAACACAAATTAACCATGATAATGATCTCATCATCAAGTGTATTTCATATATATATATTAATTGTTAAATAAATATAATGAAAAACTTACTAATTGATGATAATCAAACCCCCCTTCAATGTGACCATTATCCATACAATGTCTCTTAGCTATTTTGATTAGCAATCCTCTAGTGTTTAAGCCCTTACAAATATTGCAAGGACAATAACATTTTCCATCGCCTTTTATTTTCAAGTTAGACCACAATCTATTGATTGTATCCCCATTACCTTCTTCACTTGGATTGTCTGACATGATCCTTCTTCACTTAGATTATCTACTAGCACTTGCAATAGAAAGGGATGCAAGGGTTATGCCGATAGAAAAGTATGTGTAAGTTAACATACTAGAAGGTAGCTTCTATATATGATATTGTAATACAAGATTAAAATGCATAAAAAATCAGGAGGATGATGACAATCATCTAAGCAATTAGATAGTATTGTCTATTTCTCAATGCATAATGTTGATGTTTAAGTATAGGTTGAAACTTTTTACTATAAAGAAAATAGTCCATTTTAAATGCACTAGATCCGTTGGCTTGTCATTATGTGTAATCATCAAGATTAATAATTATGTAGATGGGTCATGGACATCAATATTATAAACTGCTTTTCTTTGTTCCGCCTATTAGAAGAAAAAATTGTACATAAACTCTAATTAAAAAGGCATGGGGTCTAACCATACACAAATCATAAATAATGAAATAAGAAAGAGCCATAATACATATTGGTGATATAAAGAGAATGCTCATGATATTCACTACTATGTCCAAATTTATATCTCTCAACTCATCACCATCATCACCACCATTCTTATTTGAATGCTACTCAAAGATATAATCAATAGGAAAAATGAAAATAAATAGTTACAGTTCTTGTCTTCAAACTAATAAAATATCAAATTATAGAAAACAAGTGAAAGAAAGTGAAAAAAAATGGTAATTGGACCTAGATTTAAGTGGTATTTGAGGTAACCATATCTTTTGACATATCCAATTTTCTCTCTCTTCACTTCTAACCAAAATTTCAATCAGCAAATTAATGTGTCTCTTGTTTATGCACGTGATTTATTGAATGCATCTCTTTTTTATGCTTGTAAATTATTGTGGGTCTTATATTCAACAGATATATGATACAAAATGGTTCGCTAAAACTTAGAAGAAGAAAAATGCTCTTGGCTAACATTTAACTAACATAACTATTGCTCAGGCTGAAGCTTAGAAAATGCAAACAATTCCAGAATATGTCATTTATGGTTCCGAGACTAGGGATTTTACATGGTGACTTTGGGTGCATCTAAATTTCATGACATAATACAAAGTTCTAGATTCATAACTAGGGCAAGGGAAAACTAAAATCAAATACAAAAAAAGTTACAATCCATAGTCTTACCTCAAATTAGGCTTTTTTTTAATCCATGTATAATACAATAGAGCCCTAGAATTTATCACGGCATCACATTTTCGCAAACATAACTTTGCAAACCACTAAATTTCTGAATGCACTAACAATTATTGATTCAAATTCTAATATCTTGCACATAGATTGGTTTAAAGTTTAACTGCTTTACTGCAATGACTACCATGTTTTAGTGTACCCTACACATACATTGGATTAGTGAAGCATAAGGAAAAATTGCGGCATAATCATTTTTGAATGAGATGAAACAAAACCAATCTTCTTATGTGTTTGCTTCAATCTAATCACAATAAAATAGACAGGTTCAAAATTTTGTAATAGAAGTGATCGTTGCATTTCAACATGGCAGCCTAATAGAGCAAAATATCTATAATACTATGTGATCTCGGGAAGACAATAAAAAACATGATCACATTACATAATTGGAAATGCATGGTAAGCACATGACACACACAAAAAAATAAAATGTGCACAGAGAGTGAATATTAGAAGCATACACTACAGTAGAAGGAAAGATTAATGAGCTAAGGATGACGGAAGTAGCTTTTTACATAAACTAAAAGCAAAGGCTGTTGTAATGTCACATTGCAAAAGAAAAAAACAACTGCAAAATCTTTGTGCATCCAACCAACCGTCTTAGTCTAATGATTATATGAAATGTTGAATAGATTAAATGCTTTATTCTTGGTAGAAGTGAATGGAAGGAATAGTGTTGGTGTTAGGTTTCATTTATTATTGAATTCAATGGTTTCCAAGATGTGTTGAGGAGTTTTCTCCTTGTTTAATGTTAACTATTCCCGCACAATCCACTCATACAATAGTGAAATGATATGTGGAAGGGATGGTTGATAGTGTTCCTTGAGGGAAGGGGGATTGTGAAAGACTTGTTATCATTTTATTGTGTATTTCCAATATATTTGGATGTAGGGAAGACTAGGAGAATGAAGGATCACTTATTGATTGCATGATAACCTAGTTTTGAAGGGTCACTGGTTGAGGGGATAGTCAAGGTCTAGATGATTGGGCCATTGGAGTACCCTATTTCTTTTGTATTAATTGCTATTCAAATTAGATGCATGGATTTATTGTGAATTATCAGCTGCTATGTATCCTGCAACTGCATCCGTAAATCTGCATATACTTCTCTAGGGTATAAATCTGCATAAATCAAAATCATTTTTTTTCCTATTTCCTTTTAACAAAGTCTCAACTATGAATGATACAATACATTTGATGCACTAATCTATCAATACAAATGGAGCCTAGCTAGAAGCTCACGGGCTGTTCATTTGATAACCACAGTCAACATTTCAAAAAAATTGATATCCTTGAGCACAAGCACAAATAACATCAAATAATGGATTTAAAGCACGGGCTAGGGCACGACACCAGTAGAATGCGGTCATTTTAGTGAGCATCTCAACAATATAAAATGGTGTCTTTAAATGTGCCAGTAATATCAACAAACGTGAGTTCACACATTTCAAAATAGTGAATCGATATCCTTGAGCACAAGCACCAATAACATCAAATAATAGAGATAAAGCATGACCTAGGGCACGACACCAGTAGAATGCGATCATTTCAGAGACCATTCATGATCAAATAAAATGCAATGCAATGAAGATGAAGAAATCACATACCTTCTCTCACGCTCATCTTTCACTTGTGTGTTTTCTCCCACTCCTTTTTGCTGCAATCAAAATAAAAATGATTTGGGCGTTTCAGTTTTTGTTTTCATCTATACCCCAAAATTATTGAAATCCTGATGGTCTATTTAAAACCCATCGGAATATTGACACCATCGGGGCCTATTACAAAAAAAAAACACCAAATTCATTAAAAAAAAGTATCCGTCGGAAGTTTTTGTCAAAATTTGGCCCCAAATGTAGTAGTGTTCCCACCGGGATTTTTTCCTTAACAGGGTTTCCTCGACAACAATTGGTTGTGTTACGGTTTTGATATTATTGTGTTCAATATTACATTTATCATTTGGTTTTTAAAGTTAAAGTTTATGGCATACAGCTGATTCCCCCCTCCCCCCCTCAGTTGTATTGGTGATCTATTATTGCTAATAATCGATATCAAAGCTTCTGGTCCTTTGAGAGAAATCTTAACAGGCTGAGGTAATCCTGCAGATGGGGTTCTATAGGAAAGAAAGTTTGAAGTTTGATCCTGAAAACTTTGACAGCTAGAAGAACAAGATCAGAACTTGTCTATTGTGTTTGGGAATTGACTATTGGATGATTATAGAGAAATATGAGAAGTTCAAGCCTAAATATAAATTATAAAATTCTACTGAAGATAAAAATAAATTTTTTTCTTGTAACATGGTTGCAAGAGAAGCGTTGATTAGTGCACTTTCTGAAGGTGAATTTACAGAAGTTAGGGATTTGGATTCTACACATAAAATTTGGTCACGATTAGAGGCACTATATGAAGGAGATAAGTTTAACAAGCAGACAAAGTTACAGAAGTGGAAGACAAAGATGGAAATCCTGAAAATGAGAGATGATGAGAATGTTAGAGCATATGTACAAAGGGTTACTGATCTTTTTATAGGTATTAGAAACTCTAGAGGCACCTATAGTGAAGAAGAAGTGATCACAAATATTATTAGATCTTTGACACCTATTTACAATTCTAAAGTTCAACCTATAGAGGAGATTATACCTTTGATGAAGAACTTCAACAGAGAGATGTTGATTGTGAAATTAACTACCTTTGAGGCCACAGAGCTGGGAGATTGATTACCTAAGGTTGAATTAGCATTCAAGGAAATTGTGCATAGTAATGAAAAGACTTTATCAGGTCTACCAGCACCAGCAAAAGTGACTTGCGAGAAGAGATCGGTAAATATACTTATGATTGGGAAAAGATACAGGAAGAAGAGAGGAAGTTAGATAAAATTGTGGCCCTAATCGCAAGAAGAGAAAAGAGAGGTAAGGGTAAGTTTGAAGGAAAGTTACCTCTAAAATTTTTTCATGCAATAAGATAGGTCATTTTGCATCTAGATGTCCTAAAAGAGTTCCTAAACATAAATCTAAGTTTCATAGACATAATTACTCCAAGGATAAGGAATGTTACTATGCTAGTGAAGGAGTGTCTAATGATGATGTTGTGGATTATGATGAAATTGGATTTACTGCTATTAAAGATGATGAACCTATTCATGAAGAGAAAACCCTAGTTTCACATGTTGAAAATAAATATGAATGGATCATAGATAGTGGTTGTTCACATAATATGACTAGTGATAGAAACAAGTTTATTCAGCTAACTAAATATGATGGCGATCTAGTCATATTTGGTGACAATACTCCTAAGTTTATCATTGGAGTGGGATCAATTTCTCTTGATGGGAAAAATAATACTGATGATGTATTTCTTGTTGATGGAATTAAGCATAGCTTATTGAGTTTTGGAAAGCTTGTAAACAAGGGTTATCATTTCAATTTCAATTATGGGAAATTTTCTATTATAAATCAGACAGGAGATTTGATTGCATCAGGTACTGAGTCAAAAGATAATGTGTTTGAACTAAATATAACAACAATTTATTATTTTGTTGTGAAGGTTGATGAAAGTTGGTTATGGCATAGAATATTATATCATATAAATTTTGATAACATTGTGAAATCAAGTGTGAAAATGTTGTTAGAGATCTACCAAAGATTGTGAAACCTTCTAACACTATGTGTAGATAATATTTGATGGGGAAACAAACTAGAAGTAGTTTTAAAAGAAAATATTACTCAGCAAAAGGGAAGTTGGATCTAGTGCATATAGATCTAGGTGTGGTCCAAAAAGAACAAGATATTACCATGGTTAAAGGTATTTCATACCTTTGTTGATGACTTTTCTAGGATGATGTGGGTTACATATCTTAGAGAGGAATATGAGGCTTTTGATAAATTGAAGATATTCAAAGAAAAAGTTAAGAATGAATCAGGTTTGAAAATAAAATGTTTAAGGTCAGATAGAGGTGGAGAATTTACTTTAGATATGATCAATACCTACTATGAAGAGCATGGAATATACAGACAAAAATCTTTTCCAAGGACACCACAACAGGATGGGATTGCAAAGCGAAGAAATAGAACTATATTAGATGTTGCCAGAACTATGTTGCTTAAAGAAAATGTTTTGCATGTTCATTGGAGAGAAGTTTTTGGTATTATAGTCTACACTTTGAATACAATTCATATCAGAGAAGGTACTAATAAGACTTCTTATGAACTATGGTTTAATCATGCTCCTACTATGAAATATTTCAAAATATTTGGTAGTAAATGCAATATCAAAATAGATGATGAGATAGAAAAGTTTGATGCTAGAAGTGATGATCGGATCTTCCTTGGTTATTACACTAAGAGAAAGGCCTATAAATGTTTCAATTTGAGATTGAGGAAGATAATAAAAAGTTCTAATGTAAGGATTGATGAGAAGTTTTAGATTAAGGAAAGAATATAAGACTGTAGCCAAACTTCATATAACAGGGAGGTTATTGCAAATAAAGAAGAACCTTTTAAGGTTGATCTTGAGATCAAGGAATGTTTGAATGATTCAAATGATTCTACTAAAATTCCAAAGACACCAAGGTATGTTTAGAAGAACCATCCTGAAAATCAAATTATTAGCAATACAAGAAAATGAATGATGACAAGATCTAGATCAAGAAATGAGATTAGTTTGATTTTTCAAGTAGAACCAAAAAATAATGATGAGGCATGTAGAGATGAATCTTGGACTAAATCAATGCATGAATAATTGGAACAAATAAAGAAAAATAACACTTAGGAATTAGTTCCTAGAACTAAGGACAAGAATGCTATAGGGACTAAATGGGTTTTTAGAAACAAAATGAACGAAGAAGGGATGGTTGTACGGAATAAGGCAAGGCTGATTTGTAAAGCTTACTCACCACAAGAATGCGTAGACTTTGAAGAAACATTTTCTCCTATTTCTAGGCTTGAGGCAGTGAGATTATTTCTTTCTTATCTCACACAAAGACTTTAAATTTTATCAGATGGATGTGAAATCTACATTGTTGGATGGAAATCTAGAGGAGGAAGTATATATTGAGCTGCCTAATGGATTTCCTTTGATAGATGATGAGGACATGGTTTGCAAATTGAAGAAGGCTTTGTATGGACTAAAACAAGAACATAGAGCATGGTATGCTAGATTGGACAAGTATTTACTTCGTCTTGGTTTCAAAAAATATAATGCAGACAGTAATTTGTACTTAAGAACTAGTGAAGATGAAATATTAATAGTTGAAGTTTTTGTAGACGATATCATTTTTGGAGGTAATGATGAAATAAGTAAGAAGTTCTCTAAGGAAATGGAAAATGAATTTGAGATGTCGATGATTGGTGAAATGAAATTTTTTCTTGGGTTGCAAATTAATCAGAACAAGAATGGTATTTTTATTTCTCAAATTAAATATCTTAAGGAATTATTGAAAAGGTTTGGAATGGAAGAGTGTAAACCTGTTGGAACACCTATGGTTACTATTGATAATCTTACTAATACTAATGAATCTCAGAGTGTTTTTTAGACCAAGTACACATCTATTATTGGAGGCTTACAATATCTAACTCACACTAGACTAGATATTGTTAATGTAGCTGGAATTGTGGTAAGATATCAAGAAGATCCTAAAGAGACTCACCTTGCTTTTGTAAAGAGAATATTTAGATATCTAAAAGGAACACAGTAATATGACATATGGTATGAAAAATAGGATGATTTTTTTTGTATGCTTATACTGATGTTGATTGGGTAGGAAGTGTTGATGACAGAAAGAGTACAAGTGGTGGTGCATTTTTTCTTGGGAAAAGGTTTTAATCTTCGTTAAGTAAGAAACATGATTGTATAGCTCATTCTACTACTAAATCAGAGTATGTTGTTGCTGCTATAAATTGCACATAGATTGTTTGTATGAAGTAGATGTTGAAGGACATTGGGATAACTTTTGAATAGCTAGTGTTTATTCATTGTGATAACACTAGCACAATGAATATGTTAAAGAATCCATATATGCATTCAAAGACTAAACATATTTTAATTAAGTATCATATTTTGAGAGACAAGGTTGCAAAGAAAGATATTAGATTAGATTATATCAGCAGAAAGGTGTTATAATGATTTAAGATAAATGAGAGGGGGTGAATCAACTATCCTTAGGTACAGATGTACCAATTGAACTTTTAAACACTTCAATCAACTCAGATCTACTCAACAATCCACTCCTTAGGTACAGATGTACCAATTGAACTTTTAAACACTTCAATCAACTCAGATCTACTCAACAATCCACTTGGTCTCTATAGTAGATTATTAATAACATGTATTTGCAATCCACTATCCTAAAGTAATCAACTTGCAGAATATAAAACTCTTAATAGTAAACAGATCAAATAACATTCACACAAGTATGACACTAGGATTTAACGTGGAAAGCCAATATGGGAAAAACCATCAGTAACATTCTACCAATCTTTCACTCTTCTAAAGTGAGCTTTGTGAGGAGCCAACCCTATTAAAGGTTACAATACAAACTGTTAGGTGTGACCCTGTTAAAGGATTTAATCACCCTATTAAAATCTAGCCTTGTTAGAGGACTTAGATCATTCCATTATAATGTCACCTTGATTAAAGGATTTACAAATTATTATTAGGTCAACCTTGATTTTAAAGGATTTTAACTAATACAATGGTTAGAAAGTAAAAGTATGTTTTTATCCAAAACATACAACTCACTTTGGAAATACATATCAACTTTAGCTTAAATTCTAATTTACTGAATAGCCTTCATTATCATCTCTATCTCTCTGATCTTCTTGGAAATCTGTCAAGCAATCACCACTTCATAGTTCTTTACTACTCTTCTCATCCTTCTCTTCCTTCTTCTTAGATTTGACAATCAACTGAATCAACCTCATACCCATAACCTACAATTAGTTTAATCTTATACCTCTCTAATAAGGTAGATAGATCTTTTGCTCTTAATAATCACCATAGATCTTAGGGTTTGGTCAGATCCAATAAATCCTTCAAACATTTTATTCTCCTTCTACTTTCTAGATACTTCTCAAAACTGCTTCTCTAATCCATGCATAGTAATGGTTAAACATATATTAAATGTTCCACGACTTTCATCCTTATCTACAACAAACTTTACATATCACAAGAATTCAACTTTGTCGGTTGGGATCTCAATTCTTTCATAAACTGTAAAATACTGACACTCGGTCATCACTATGTTATTCCGCTTGGTAATCACTAGACAAATTGGTAAATAATGATGCTTGGTCAACCCTACATAACTTGGCATGTACTGGCGCTTGGTTGACACTCGCATCACTTAGCTTAAAATTAAGTTCCTTAATATTCTGCTCATTTTCTCAGTCAAGACTAAGCTTTTAGTCTTCCTTGCCTCACTTGGTGTGAAAGATAAATAACACATTATCTTGTCAATGTGCCAACTAATCAATTACCCATTTTAGTTTCAAATAACTCCACCATTTCACTAGGTCTTCTTTTTATATCCTCTTTTCAAATCTTCTTCATCAATCAAATGATATGGAACTTTACAATATAGCAAATATCTTATCATTTGAGGTTTGACATCAATGACAATATAATAATTATTTTAATTGTAGCTTCCAACAATATCCCTCTTTGGCATTGATGGAAAACACCACACGCAAACAACACCACATGCATAGTTACCAAACAATCCAAAAAGTGTGTTCTTGTAAGGCCCACCCCATTTCCACCTTTCCCTCGGCACTTCGATGTCGAAGGATTAAGGGGTGTTGTAGTATCTGGATGATTGTAAATCCCTAACAGAATTGTACCTCGAGATAGACCTATCTATT
>MU224796.1:2053743-2069721 GCA_018584345.1 Thuja plicata | reverse complement strand
TATATTATAAGTATAGTAACTTATTAATAAATATTACAACTAATTAATATATATCATATTTATCAATTAACACCTTAATCATTATTGAATCTTAAACTTTGATAATATTTATCATAGACTAATGTTAGCTTTGAGAGTATTAATTGGTTAAAAGTGCATTGACTAATGAGATATGTTGTAATTATAAATTGAATTAATATTTATTCATTTGAAAACGAATATTGATGTAAACGTTAAATTAAATTTTATATTCATCATGAGCTACACAATTTTAGAATCAGATTGGCTCGATTTGTACCCCTTTGGGATATGGTTAACCTATAATTAGAATTGACGAAAACTATAACAATTAATTCCTCCTAGTTAATCTTTAAGCTTTTAGATCGATGATCAATGATCTTCTTTGATTATATCGACATCACCTAGCATCTTATGTTTTCAACTTTATTGGGGTTGATCGCCAGAGTCTTTTGTAACCACGTCATTGAATCCTCTTTCCCGCAACTTCAACGTGGAAATTTTTCACTTAAAAAAAAAAAAAAAAATTTGGTTGTGTTTTGACCCGAACTTTTGGGCATGACAGTTCTATTAATATATTTTCATTAATGTCCTTAGCTTCATTATGATTCTCTCCAATACAAATATCAGCTCCCTCTTGGATAGATTTCTCTCTTAGCTTATCTCCCTCATAGTCTTATCTCCCTCATTGTCTTCTCTCCCTCTTTGAGAACAATGACAAAGTCATTCATCTTCACCATGTATATATCTTTATGTCATATTTCTGAACTATATGCTCCCTCTATCATCTTTCTTATGACTAATCAATGTCTTGTGCATTAATCTTGATAGCTTTAGGCAACCCCTAAAGTGTGACCTCCTTTGCATCAATTTGTCACTTATTCTAGGTACTCTTTCTATAATGCACCACCACTTGTACTCTTTCTATCATCCTCATTGGTTTCCCAATCTGCATCAGTACAAACTTTCAGTTAAAACTTATCATTCTTCTTATAATACAATCCATAATCCTTTGTTCCTTTCAGATATCTCTGTATCCTTTTCACTCCCATCATGTGATTATCTTTAGGATTTTCATAAAATATTGTGACAATCCCAGCTGCTAATGCAATATTTGGTCTAATTTGAACAATATATTGTAGCTTCCCAATCATTGACCTATATAAGGTTTGATTCACTTCTGTTGTATCATCGGTCTTTGATAGTTTCTATCCAATAGCCATGGGTGTACTTACTGGTCTGGAGTCCTCCATGCCAAAGGTTTTCAGTATCTCCTTGATATATTTAGATTGAGAATTGTAGATACATTTCTTCATTTGATAAAATTGCAAACCAACAAAAAATTTGATCTCTTCAAACATAGACATCTCAAATTCAGTTTGCACAATCTCCATGTGCCTTCCTTCTCAGGGCTAAAAGAGTAGGTACTGCACAAGGACTGATGCTCTTAGTAATCAAACCCTTATCCAAGTGTTCTTGAAACTGTCTTACCATCTCCTTATTCTATTCAGTAGTCAACTTGTATGTTACCTTATTTGGTAAGGTTGCTCCTGGGATCAAGTCTATGTTGTGACTTATGTCTCTAATTAGGGGCAACTCATTTGCTAAGTCTTTGGTCACAATATCTTTATACTGGTCAAGTAGGTCTGCAACTTCCTTAGGGCCTACTCTTCTTAGGGGTTTTTCTTCTTTCTCAACCATATTAGGTCTATCATTCTTAGGCAAAATGACTAAAGGATAGAAAGGGGTCTTTTCTTCTTTCAAAGTTTTCAAAAACTCTTTTTCTCCTACAAACAAAAATTTAGGATCTTTTTGTTCCTCTCCAAAATCAGATAGTGGAAAGAATGTTACCTTTTCACCTCTATGATTGATTGTGTAGGTGTTCAGCCTCCCATCATGGTGAGCTTCCACATCATACTTCCATGGTCTCTCGAGTAGCAAATGGAAGGCATCCATTGGGACAATGTCTCAGAGAAATTTATCCTTGTAGTTTCCAAGTTGGAGTTCAACCCAAGCTTGCTCCTCTATGATAGTTTGTTGTTTCTTAGTTAGCCATGATACCTTGTAAGGGTTAGGATGTGGCACCCTTCTCAACTTCAGTTTCTTTACTGCTTCTTCTGACACAAAGTTGTTCATAGACCCACTGTCAATCACCATCTTGCAGACTTTGTCTCCCACTTTGCATGTGGTTCTGAATAAATTATTCCTCTAAGGTGGTTGTTGTGTGCTTGGAGCCTTCAATAGTGTCCTTCTCATCATAAGGACTTCTCCTTCCTTAGGTGGTACATAAGACCCATGTGTATTGTCTTCATGGTTATCTTCTTCTCTAACCATGTTTTCCCTTCTCTCTGCCTGATTGCTTGCCTTCTCTAGACACTTGGATGCTAAGTACCCTACTTGGTTACATCTGTAACACCTTGGAGGTCCTAAACTTCTTCCTCCAAATCTTTCCCTTGAATCTCCCCTCCTTCCTCTATAGGAGCCTCTAGAACTTCCTTCCCCAAAGGAGTTCTCTTGACTGGTTTCTTTATGACTGGTCTCACCAAAATTTCTAGGAGCTTATCCTCTCCCACTTTTTTCCCCTCTTCGTCTACTACCAAAGTCTCTCTGGCCTTTGCCTCTTCCATTTTGTGCTTGTCTCATCTTACTTTTTTCTTCAAATTTCAGTGCTAATTGATAGAACTTTTGGATAGTATTAGGGGAACACACACTTAGTTCATCTTGGATGTTTATCCTTAATCCTTGCATATATCTAGCAAGTTTGACACTCTCTGGCTCAACCAACTTAGATTTCATGGTAAGCTTTTACAATTCTTTGGTATAACTTGAAATGTCCATCTCTTTCTGCCTCAGACTTTGTCTCTTCTTATGAAGTTGAACTTCATAGTCCTCTGTCACATAGGCTTCCTTCACCAAAGTCACCATCTTCTTCCAAGTGCTTACTGGATTCTTTTCCATCTTCACCCTCTCTTCTTGAGTGAAGTTCTACCAAGTTAGAGTAGATCCCTTCAACTTGGACTTCGCTATCTTAACCCTCTGATGCTCTGGTACCTCCTCACAGTCAGAGAAACTAGTGAGTGCATCAATCCAATCCATGACTTCTTCTGGATCCATCTTCCCATTGTAAATAGGTAGGTCAAGTTTAGTATCCATGGTCCTTCTCTCCATGGATTTCAAAGTCTTCAAGAGTAGCCTCTATTCAGTAGGGACTTCTTCTTCTTCATCCTCTTGCCAAGGGGTCTCTTCATCACTCCCCTCCTCTTCAACTCCAGAGTTCTTACTACTCCCATTCTTGACTTGTTCCTTGAGCCTTTCCATTTCCTTCCTCATCATCTTCCTCTCCGCATCATGCTCTTTCACCACCCTTAGTAGTTCAACATTGGACATCCTATTAGGAAGTTCACTGTCATCTCCTCCTTCGGACATGATGGCAACTTGTCTTCTTCCAAAGATCTACTAGTTGCTCTGATTTGACTTGGAGCAGAGCCCCAAAATATGTCAAAAATGACTCTCTAAGGATCCACAATACCCCTACTCCCACCCAATCTAGGTTTCTACTAAAGAGTTCCCAAAACCCACATTCACAAGACTAGATCTTCCACTAGCCTTCAACACTCAAAAGGGCGAAATAGGGCACAACTTGGACCAATTAATCCAGGGATGAAACAAGGGTTCTATCAACATAAGATCATCATTCTACATTAAATAAGACACAAATCTCCTACTGAGAAGTTTCCGAGATTCAATTTAGACACCTAACACACCATAGGGCTACAAGGAGAAAATATGGATTTCTAAGGGAAACCTTCTTGGAACTCCATCACAAAAAGTCTTAACCATACCCAAAGTCTTCAATCCATCCACCAAAAACACCCTCCAAGCTAGGGCTCTTGATCAATCCCCTAATTCTTGCTGTCCTCAATTCTCTCCTAGGCCTAATAGGGCTAATAGGCCACTTTTCCAAAGAAACTACTTGAATCTCAATTAAATTTCTTATCCCACCAATTGTAATGCTTGAGGGATCTTAAAAAACTCCTAAATCCAAGGATTTAGACTTCCATTCCACCCCTGGCCTGAGTTGTGTCTCAAAAGCTCAATTCTGGACAGTCACATATGAATGCCTATCTAGAAGATTCAATCATCTCTCCCTCCATTGACTACCTCCTGATCTAAGACCTCCAAATTATTAAATTAAATCCTCCCACCTTTCACTCCCCAAAGGCTTATAATTTTCCCATGGTGGAGTCTTTGGGAAAGAGGGATTTTGTATCGAAACCCTAGTTAGGGCCTTCCACAGACCAGTGAGCAATCAAAATTTGATAACTTTCAATCCCCCGCACTTCAAGACTTCAAACCAATTGGAAAATTTGACCAAGACACTGATTCAAATTTTCCAAACCTTCAATGGTTCATTGGGATCCGTACAGAACTGTACAACTCTAAAAAATAGTTAGAAAATACAAAAAATAGTTTGGATTTTATTGATTTCAATGCAAAAAATTTACAAATTTTCCACCTTAACATTGGAGAAAGGTTTTCCCACCATTACATACCATTCTTGAGTGGTTCCAACTGACAAAATTGGTTGTGAACGTCGGGATTCAAAAGTTGCAACTTTTTGCGAAAGATGCTCTATGCAACATTGACAACTTTTTGCAAAAGTTGTCAATCCTAACTAAACTTGTAAAGTTCAGTGTTTTTACACCATAGGAGATCTTATAAGGCCTAAAATGACATTCCTACCCTTCCTTAGGTCCCCTAGACTATTCTAGCCTACTCTACCCAAGATTGTCCAAATTGACTGAGGTGGACAACTAAGTTTATAACATCACTTAGTGTCCCCTTCTCTTACATTTTAGGACTTATTTAAAAATTTGGATCTAAGATCCAATCACAACCCTAACCCTACTTGTTTGGATCCACTGATGTTCTTGCAATGGATGAACTTGAGGGATCCTCTCTCAGAATGATTTTTCTTAATCTGCACATATATAGGGTTATCAATTAGAAAGTCTACAACCTCTTCTCTGTAATTTTCCCAAGAAAGGCCAACTATTTTTTGCGGGTAATAAGTGTGAAGTTGGCTTCCATGTTTAAGACAACACCACCTATCAATGAGCATATCTTTTGTACACCTTACCAATGCCACCTTTCAATAGATTCTATCACTGCCCACCTCATCACTGTTCTCATCAATTAAAAAATGATTAAGGCTAATTTGTAATGAGGCAAATATGTACTATGTCATCATTATTTCTACGTCCCAATGCACACTGCCTATAATTGTTGGCGTATGGGCCATCCTCATACTCTAACAAAATGTCTCGAAAAGTATTCCAATTTTATGCCATATCTCCCATATGAAATTACACCCTCACATTTGATAGGATGTCTTCCATCCTATTGCCCTCATTTCTCACATGGGTAACTTTATAATCTGCAAATTCAAATAAGAGGTTTCTTATTATTTTTCTAACTTTGTTGATTTTCCACGCAAGTGTCTCACCTTTGATAATCTCATTTATTATGTTTAATAAGTCACCTTCAAGATGGAGTGTAGTGACTGATAAAAAATTAGAGATGCAAATAGCCACGAGAGTCGATTGAACCTCGACCTCATTATTTATTCCTATCCCCGACGTCTTGGTTCCAATTACTAGAATGGTATAGATCAAATCTTGGGCCACACACTCCACCCTTAAAAGGCCTAGGTTGCCTTTAAAAGCACTGTCAAAATTGATTTTAATCCCTCCTTCTATTGACAGACTCTATTCCATCGATTCCAAACTCGGGGAAACTAGATTAGCCTAGTAAGGCCCATTAACAGGCAAGTTGGATTTTGTATTTTATTTGTGTTGAATGTGGTGCTTATAACAAGAAATAGACATTTTTTTATAAGAACACATTTTTTGTGCTTGTTGCAAAACACATCATTAGAAAAGTATGTTATTATTGGAGAGATACACAACTTAAAACAAGTAATGCATTGTATTTGATTCTTTTTGGTGAGATTTGTAATAAGTTAGTTTAAAATATTATTGTTAGAATAATTAAATGTTTTGTACACTAATATTATATAGATTTATGAAATCCCTGGATATATTAGAGATGAAATTGTTGAACCAATTTTGTTTCTAATTGATGTTTAAATTGAAACGACCCAAGTCAATAACAAGTTAGAACTATGTCAATTATGAAATGGGATAAGGAATACAATATTTGCACTCTAGAATGTTCTCTACAACAATTTTAATAAAAAATGTCAAATATGAAATGAGAAAAGAAATAAAATAATATAAGTAATTAAAAAATAATGCAATGCACTATTAACTAATTTATAGTCAAAATGAATTGAAATTAAAATGATTCAATTAACAAATAGTTAATTATGTGTCATAATTATTATTCTATAAAATAATTTTAATATTTTAAAAATAAACCCAAAAAAAAAATTAAAAAAATCTAACTATTTGAATTACACCACCTTATTGATTCATTTATAACAAACTAATAAAATTTAATAGATACTTCGACCAAAACTAATAGGATTAGAAACTATAATTATGACGCTTTTAGATGCACGTTTCAATATAATCATACAAACAAATACTGATAACTTTCAAAGCCACGGTTTCGCTTGAAACACATACTCACCTCATCTCGCGTTCCAGTTTTGCATAGAAAGAGTTAAAATCTCATCTCGCGTTCCAGTTTTGCATGGCAGGCGGTTTAGTCGAGCATTATGGCCGGCAATGTAAAATTCAGAATAGGTAAAAATTACGGCCGTATATAACGATAAAAAGTGATCTCTATCCTTCCTTGTTTCTTTAACGATATTTCCCACATAAACCACACCTATTTCTCCGCCTTTTTCCTTTGACGATGTTTCACTCAGTTTGTAGCAATGAGGAAAGAAAGTATCAAGAAAAAACATTCAAGAAGAAAATGGGTCAGCCAGTTTACATTCAAGAAGAAAATAGCTCAGCCAGTTTATAGTAATGAAGAAAGAAATAGAAATGAAGAAAGAAAGATAGTATTAAGAAGAAACATTGAAGAAGAAAATGGGTCACCCAGTTTATAGCAATGAAGAAAGAAAGTATAAAGGCTAAACATCCAAAAGAAAAACGGATGTCTCAGGTTGCAGTAATGAAGAAAGAAAGTATAAAGGCTAAACATCCAAAAGAAAAACGGATGTTTCAGGTTGCAGTAATGTAGAAAGAAAGTATCATGGAGGGCGTACAACAAGATTCTTCTTCTTGATACTTTCTTTCTTCATTACTATAAACTGGCTTCCACTTCTCGTTTTCTCTATTTTTGTGTTCCATTGAATCAGATTCCATGGCTTCTACTTCTCGTCAACATGAGATTGAGATTGTAAATGCTTTTGATGGGCTTTCTACCTCATTTCCACCTGCATCTGTATCTGCTTTTGCTACATCCTCATCATCACCAGACTTCCCTACAATGTCTCAAGGTCTTTCTAATTCTGTGGGGAATGATAGGTCAGAGGGTGTACTTTATGATTCTGGTGGTCTTTGAATGGTCCCTTGTAATGGCGAATTTTGGCATCTCAATGTGACAGGTCAAGGTTGTTCAGGGAAGAAGTGCAAATTATCTCCAAATCATTCACAATAACCATTACACTGTTATATAATTCTACTTGCAGAAGAAAAGACTCACTCCGATAGAAAAATGTTGATGATGTAGAGAATGCCCCATTACATTTAGCATCAATAGGCAATAATTTAATGATCATTGAGGAAATAGTTACAGAAGGCAGGAATACAGATATTCTTTGGGAAAGAAAGCAATTTTTTCCCTTGTCAAAAGAAAACGAAGAGGTTATTGTTTAAGGGGAAGGCTCAACTCCGTCGGTATAACTTTTGGAGTCTCAAAACTGCTTCAAGACTAGGGGTAGTGGAACAATACAGGTAAGCGTCATTCCATTTTTCTTTTCTATACAGAGTTTTTTTTGTTTGTGATCCATTCTCTCTATATTTTAAATCAAGCTGATTGCATAGTCTGAATATTTAAAATTTGGCAATGCAAACAATAAGTAGCATATACAAAAAAATTCTTGTTTGTATCGGGGCTGCAGCCTTCCATTAATAATGGTATTTTTGTTAATGTGTACTTGATTTTTTCAGATACCTTGAGCATGAAGAGAAGGGTAGATATAACATGAACAAGCTTGAGGAGTGGAAAATGGCGAAAGCGTCAATACTGATGAGTAGGTAACACATAATCTCTCCTGCAAATTCGTTATCATACGTTTCATTTCATATCTACCATCTGCGACCTGTATGAGTCAGGGCCAGGGCCAAGAATGCCTGAATCCTTTGATTTAGAGGGGAAAACGGGAAGAATGAGATGGGGGCATTAAAGAGGAAGGAGATGGGTTGTTAGGCCTAAAAGAAACCCTAGAGCCGAAGGGATGAGGAAGCTCGTGAAACCCAAAAGAACCTTGTTTTTTTGAATGAAACCAGACATAATAAATCCAAATCTGCCCCCACTTTAAGACTTGGGAAAGGAGGTCTGCCTTTCAGGGAAACAAGAAGCTCGGAGATTTGAAAAATGATAGATATACAGATTCTTGATTTCTATTTTCTTAAGTGGGTCTGATTTGGCTGCAAAAAATGAAACGTAGTAAATTCTGTCGATTTTGGATACGAAGAGAGAGGGAGAAGGTACGCATTGTTTCCATATCTGTATTAAATTCTGCTAGCTTTTGTAAAACCGAACTTGATGACGATGTTTCATTGGGTATGGTATTCTATGCATGGCTGAGGGCTATGCGTACCAAGTGCAGAATCGTAATTTATTTTAAGGGACCACAATTTGCCTTCTCAATTCTACATTCTTTCTTTTGTATTAATTGAATTTTCCTGTAGAATGCTTTTGTACTGTGATCGACTAATCAGATCTTTTTTATTATAATTTCATCACCTGTTTTTCAGGTTTCACATTCATATGAATTAATTTCAAGTCTCTAATTTCCCCTTAGGATCTCAATATGACATTTGTTTCATGATTTACATATTTCTCGTCTCAATATTTTCTTTCTCTGTTTATTAGGCTCCCAAGGGTTGTAAAATTTGGGGTTTCTGTTGCAGGTTTCCATATATGGGATCATTTTTTTTTAAACTATGTTGCATTGTCATTGTTTTGTATAACTTCATGGCTACACTACTCTCATCTGACTAAATTTTACATTGATAGTTTTTCTTTGTTTTTTAAATCTGATTACCATACCAAGAATGAAGTATAGGGAGGTGGGAACATTTTATAGGAATGAGAGTAAATTTTGCATTGACAGTTTTTCTTTGCTTTTAAATCTGATTACCATAATAAGAATGAAGTATAGGGAGGTTAGATATTTTATAGGATTTGACCATAGATCTAATTCGAACCTGTAATCCATTTGCATAACTATACACACACATTCCTCTTTTTACATACTGTTTTTTAGTATTATAGATTCACTTTATTGTTGCGGCCAAAAGGGGAAATGAGAGGCTATGAGAGAGCATAACACAAACAGAGAAATGTACCTCTCCCAAAAGGGCCGCAGGAGAGATTCGAAGAATGAGAAGCACACGGGTTGGAGAACAGAAAAAAAGAATAGAAAAAACTAGAATCTATTAATATATTTCTAATAGATTATTTTTTAAATATATATATGCTAATTTATAATAAATTTGGGTTATTGGATTATTCTTTTACCTGTCTTTTAACTTCTTATTTTCTGCAATACATTTTCATAGAGATCATTGTTTTAATGGTAGACATTATTTATTTTTATAATTATTTTCTTAGAGTAAAATATTCAAATTAAAAAAACTATAGGAATTACAATGTGCTTAGAATAATTATGCCATCTAAACCAGTTTTTCTTCAAAAGTTTCAACATTACAATGCCTTTACATCAGCTACTACAAACCAGATCTAAGATCTTTGTGTGCAACGTTTGTCAGTCTTGAAGGTGTGCATTTAATGAAATGCAATATTTTTTCATTAATGATCTTCTTAAAACTAGATCTAAATACAAACATATTTGATTACAAATCAAGAATGTAGCTTGATCCAAGTCTTGATATTGTGTGTAACAGTTACCCAAATGAAATATGAAATTCTTTAAATGAATGCTCTCTCAGACTCTTGAGTATTTTTGAGCCGATCTTGTTAATGAAAATAAAAACAAGCATATATCTGAGTACAACATCTTATAAATATAGATGCAATTTAACACAAATAATACAAGTTCAAAAAGAGAAAAAATAACAACAACAACAATGGCTTACCTAATGAAGTCATGAGTGATGAGAGCAATTAGACAACTAGAGCTCTGTCCTTTTTCAATAAAAGTGGCGGAGCTAATAAAATTTTATAACTTAAAATGGAGAAACATATACATATACTGTGTAGGGGCATAGCACCCATAGACATAAAAAAGCTATTTTCAGGCCCAAAAAATCATTTGTCTAACCGAAATATCCTGAAGAGCTAACATTGTTATGCTCTGAACCTTCAAAAGAGCAAAAATTGGGTCACAATAAATGCATACTTTTGTTAAAGCATCAAATTATTTTTCTCTAAAATAAAGTAAAATTTGTAATAAAAAAGTAAAATAACAGCTTTATCTATTTATGTTTATTTGTGTTCCTTTCTCTGCTGTCACAGTGAATCATATTTTGGCAAGAGGTCGATGGAGAAAAATGTTGAAGGGAAAATCATACAAGCAAGTCATTAAGAAAAATAGAATAAGTGAAAAAATCTTGGAATTACATTGTGTGGAATAAATAAGGTTTGGGGATGAGCACCAATTACTACCCATCTTTCAATTTTGTTCATTAGCTTTCACTAATTAAAAGCTCATTAAAATAAAAGTTAGTAATTAGAACAATAATAATGTGCAATTTTATTGGTATCAATAATCCACAACTATTGGGGCATTTCTGCGAAGTATTGGATCAATTGTGTAATTTTTTTCCTTGTTAAAACCAATAGGCAATGGGGTAATCAGGAATATATTTTAGACGACACTCTGAAATGATCACTTTTTGACACCTACCTAAAAGCCAGAGCAATAGCTAAATGTTGTTAAGTCACATACGAAGACAACCAAAGGAAAATGTCAAAATTTGTTGTACCATTTTGAAGCTTAGAATACATGAAATTAACTTTAATGATACTAGTTTTCTTCCCCTACCTACTTAGAGATAAGAAACTTTATGAGAAAAACCTTCATCATTAGAATGTACAATGATAAAGGGTGCTTAGTTACAGATGCTAAAGCTACCAAATACTCACTTATAGTAACTATGCAAGGTTGCAACATTTGTCACAGTCCTCTGTGTTGTTGCACTGAGTTATTGAAATGTCTATAAACCAAATATAATTAATTACACTGAGTTCTTAAGTTGAGTTATTTTATTTGGCTTTCAGCCACCCATTTCTTGGGTAAAAAGAATTTTCTATGCTTGTATATAATTTGCAGACAAACCTGTTTCATAAAAAGTGCTTTCTAAATAAATATTCAGTTTTTCAAATTCTTACTATCATCAATATTGTCATTACCAACAATTGCATTTTCTAAAGGATGAAGAATTACACACCAAAATCAATTGTACATGCTCTACAATCTTGTGCAAAAAGGTTAATATGGTTTCTATATACCAATTATATAAAGCTCATCAGCGCAGAATAATAATAAGAAGGCTTTTGAAATAGTTGACAAGCACGATATCTTTATTTATTCAAAATTTAAACATTGTACTGATGTGCTTGACAACATTTTTACAAATGCAAGACATTGATAATTCCACAACTTTCTATTGAATGAAGCTGATCTGGCATAGAATGCATGTTATTTTTACAAATAAAAGACGTTGATAATTCCACATATTTCTATTGAGAGAAGCTGATCTGGCATAGAATGTATGTTATTTTCTTTTAAATGATATAGCATAAAATGTATGTTATTTTCTTTGATATGTTTTGGAAACCAAATTTGACTAAACTACAAGTTATTTTTATTTGAAAAGGTTCCCAGTGGATGAGAAATCAATAATGAATCAGTAGTTGAGTATTTCCAAGAAATGTATGGTTTTAAAAGTCAGCATACCCAGCTTCCATGTCTTCAAGTTGGAAACACACATAAGGAAAACTATCTCCCAATGGAGGTAGAGATTTACATATAGTCCAACAAAACTAGTTCATTTTCAACAAATATATACAATCAATAGTTTTCTGCCCATGATTTAAGTATTGACTTCAACTTTTATGGAAATACACAGGCTTGCAATATTGTGGATGGGCAGAGATATTCAATGCGGTTGGATCAGAAACAAATTACTAATCTATTGGAAGTCACATGTCAGCGGCCCCAAGAAAGGGAAATGGACATCTTATAGGTTTTCATCGTTTATGAATCAAACAAGTAGATTGTCTCTGCTTAATTTTTCTGGCTATGTTTATTGTCAGTTGTTTATTTCATTTTTTTGTTGATGTAATGATATTGGGTATTGCAAAGTGCGTTGGGGGCATGGGCTGCATTGGATCTTGATTGTGGGAGGGGTCTTTGTGTTTGTCTATTCACACATAGTCTTATCCGATGAATTATACTCATGATAAGGTGTAGGTTGTCTAATCAATTTTGAACAAGATATAATAGACCCTGAGATCTTATTAATGTGGCCAACTGGAAGTCTTTGGACTCAATGGATATGTAAGATGTAAAGTGTCTTTGTGCAGACTGCTTACCATAATGATTATGATCAAGATCCTTAAGCAAAGGAATCTGATATAAAAGTTAGTGACAAGCTTGCCTCTATATATGCTCGAATCCTCCCTGGTCCATGGGTAAATACCTCATCCTATGCGTGGATAAAACTTGCATAATGGTGTATATTTTTTCTTGTGTAAAATAGTCACATTATATAATACTTTGGATACATGTATTAATTTCCATGTGTAGTTGAAATATCATGGTACTAGTAAGGAAAAAGTCTGCCAACCTTAAGTTGGTCAGTGAAACATGAGGAATAAGGTAAATGACATTTACTGCTCAAATGATTATATTATATTTACAATATCCAGCTTCATTGATGAACAAAAGAGAGAATATACTACATTGAATAAAAGAAATAGTAGCTTGATGTCTTATATGGAGATGTGCAGCTTTTGCTAATTAATATTTACATATACTAAATAAAACATAAAATGTTGAATGGAGGAATTATTAACCATTAGGCTTGCATCAACTTTTCACGAAGTGTTCAAGAGGGTGTTGCCCGTGGGTCTTGTCATGATCTGGCTCAAATGTGCCAAATCTTTGGCATGGTAGGAATATGTAGGAACTGATATTGTTTCTTTGTATTTTGTTTTAGACATGCATAATTGTTTTCTTGTTGATCTAATCTTTATACTAGGCATATAAAATGGAAATTTTACTATTTTTTGGCATTTTGTTGTAGGTGTTTCAACCTTGAACATGTAATTCCAATTTACATTGCACATCCTGAACATGTGGATAGGTCTTTAAAAAATGTTTGCAAAGAGGCAATGAACATGCTTAGGGGCAAGGAATTGGAGTTACTCATAGTGATTTTACCTGGCAATAATGGCTCATTGTATGGTGGGTATTATTCTATAAATTTATTTCTTCTAATGCATAAGGTTTATTATACTCAGCCCCAACTAGCTCTAAAGAACTTTTATCAAGTGCATATGGCACTTTTAAGTAGTTCAGTTTTGATTGCTTTTGTGATTTTGCGAAAAACTGGATTGTTTTAGTAGATAAACTCTAGCTTTGAGAGAATTTAACATGGGTACCTTAATGTTGGCATGATGCAGGAGATTAGAAAAGAATATGTGAAACTAATCTTGGGATAATATCTTAGTGTTGTTTGACAAAGCATGTTTTTAAAATAAGCAAACTGTACCTAGCTAATGTCTCTCTAAAGATTAATGTAAAGTAAGCTTTGCAATTTTTAAGTACAATGATAAAATCTCATTTAGTACTCGAGTGGCGAGGGTCATTTTGTTTTATTTTCGCAATACCATTGTGAACACTATTTTTAGTTTTGAAAAATGAGTATTCAATCTTTTTTAGAGAGCACGAAGTTATGCCAGTATTCATAATTCAGTGCTTTCAGCTTTGCCTTTAATTATGGTAATTGTATGATGTTTCATATGTGTGTTGCAGATAAGTTCTGTTTGGATTATGGTATGCAGAGAGTATTTGTCTACACTTCTTTGGCATCTAACATAGTGTAATTAGGTACTCTCTAAATTTTTTCTATAGCTTAATTGTTAATTATTTCTCAGAGATCAATAATGTAGCTTTGACTCATGCAACCAGTACTATATAGGGGAGTTTTCCATGGAAAATTCCAATTTTATTTCATTTGGTTCTCTAAAGATATTTTACGTCTTAGTTTGCAGAATTCACATCTTTAAATATTTATCAAAGTCCTTTGCTAAATTCTAGGTTTGATGGACATCAGGTTGGGCTCTTATATCCATATATTCAATAAGTAATGTATTATCTTGTTTGATCTGGGATCTCTCTTCACTATTTTTTTTTTAGGGATTAGCTATTTAATGTTATCATTGAACATATGATAATATTGTATCATCTTAAAATGGAAGCACTTCCATGCTAAGACAGTTTATCCTCCTTAGGGGGTGTTTTGGGTCTTTAGGACCTTGATTGGGCCTCTCTAGGCACTATTTATCCCACCTACAACATTTTCCAGGGGTCCTGACCTCCTGGGTCAAGGTCGATCTCGACCTTGACCCAGATCCCCCTTTTCAATTGGAAATTTTGTCGGTTGTCGGGGAACACTCAAAAGTTCATTTTTCTGCTTCCAGGTTAGTTGTTTCAGGTTCTAAAGTAATGACTCTTAAATTATATTTAATATAGGTCCACTTCTAGGGATATAGGTCTAATTGGAATTTAATTCTCCTATGTAGGCCTCTCCAAAAGATTTTTCCCTAAACTTGTATATAAGGAAGACTTCTCCTCTCATATTGTAAAAAGGAAGCAAGAATAATCATCTACTAGGAGAAAAGCACATTATCGTCTATTTTCAAGCATCCATTATTCTACATATTTTCAAGCTTCCAAATGTTCAATCAAGGTTTTCAAGTCTTCCTCTCAAGCATTCAAGTTCCCCATTGAAGATCAAGGATTCAAGCATTGAATCCTTTGAAGGGATTTGGTTCAAGCATTCAAGATTCATCATTCAAACTCTATATCTATCCACCATGGTGGTGTGATCTTCCCTCAAGATCCTTTGTGCATCCTCAAGATTCATTTTTTCTTCCTTTAAGGTGGATTCCAAATATACAATAATGGAGGTTTACGGTTTCTAATATTGAGTACAAGCTTTCATATTAACATACTTGTTTACATTCAAAATATAATTGCATATCTATTGAATATCATAGCTTCATTATTAGATTTACTTCTACTACTTGATAGCATTCTCTATTTAAATTATTGATTTCAAGGTTAATTCTTAAATTGGAGTTTGACTAAGGAAAACCCCTCCCCCAATAAAAAAAACCATTTTTCTTGCATGTACAGGTACGTGAGGGCAAATTTAAGAGCAGATTTGGATACCCTTTTTGGCCAAATTTCAGGATCCACGAATAGAGTTTCTGTTAGAGCAGTGTAGTTCAAGGTCAACATTTTGGGGTATAATTGTGCCCCTGCATTTGAGTCAAGGTCAACCTAACTCAGAAAAGGAAATGATTTCTGGGTTTTCTCTATCTCTGTCTTTCTATTCCATATCCGGTTGCAAAATTTCTTGAAACTCAACACAGACATCAAAAAATAGGCTTTTCCAGATCTG
Organism: Thuja plicata; assembly: GCA_018584345.1. Lineage (NCBI taxonomy): Eukaryota > Viridiplantae > Streptophyta > Pinopsida > Cupressales > Cupressaceae > Thuja > Thuja plicata. The sequence goes on along the minus strand of MU224796.1, from coordinate 2,053,843 downwards.
CTACCTTCCAAGATAAATTTTTAATTTTAATTAAGGTTTTAATAAATTTAGATCTATTGTTTTACTTTATAATTAAGGAATTAAATCCCCCTTTCCCTCT
>MU224796.1:2032740-2053353 GCA_018584345.1 Thuja plicata | reverse complement strand
AGACGACCAGTGCAAAAAGAACCAACTAGTTATGGATAAAGAGGGAAAGGGGGATTTAATTCCTTAATATTAAAGTGAAACAATAGATTTGAATTTCTTAAAATCTTATTTGAAATGAAAAATTGCAATTATTGCAATTATGTGAACAGTCAAAGCCAGTATATTTTCTTTGAGAAAAAATGTTGCAATTGTGTGAAAAGTCAAAGCCAGTATATAGTTGAAACCATTGTGTTCATTTTAAACTAATATTGCAAATATTTCCTTATTACTATTGAAATATTTCTTCTCAAGTATGAATGATTTGAGATTTCTAATTTAATGCAAAATAAAAGCATAAATTTTAAGATTACGATTCATGAAGTCGATATAAATAGTATAGCTAGCCTTAATTTAGTGCCTTTTCTTACAGGTGGTATTTTTGGTGTGGAGTTGAATTAGAGTATAATATTTTGAATTTTTTTTTTCTTCTAATATATGTTAATAAGGCTGGCTGTGGTCTCTAATGGATGGATCATCATCTGTTAATGTTGTTTCCTTGATCTATGTTATTATTTAGAAATATTTAAAACTATACTTTGTAGAAATATATCTGCTATCACTAAATTGGTGATATTAGCTTGATCATGATTTTCCCAACTTGCTTTTGTGAAATTTTAAATCTCATCTTCAATCCCCTTGTAGTTACATGGTTGTTGAAATAGTTTTCTTGATCATGTTTCAAATAAATTTAGTAGAAAAGTGATTGCAGAGGGAAGAGAACACTAATTTTAATAGTAAGGAGTGATGCAAAGCATATAAAAGAGAGTCAAGGTAGTGATATCAATCTTTGAAAAGTAACTTAAAACATTTCAATCCTTCATTATGTTATGTTTCCTGCACTGTTGGCCCAGTGGAATGACATGTTGAGAGTTTTTTGAGACTGCAATGTGATTTAGTCTAAATATTAAATTGTAATATTTTTGCTTGATTACCTTGGATACTATCCTCTTTAGAATAGTGGGTTTCATTTCTACCATCGGTACATGTTATATTTCACAATTCTTTTGAGTGTTGAGTAATACCAAACAAAAATTAAGTTTAAGATCATGTTTAAGACCTTAAAAAGTTAGTATGTGTGGTAACAAGGAATTAAGAAGAGAGATAGTTATGGAATATTATGAAAGAATCCTATTGATTGCCTTTACTAGGGTTGAAATTAAGAATAGGTCTTGTGAGTGGTATTGACTATTTTACCAGAGTCAGTGGTATACATTAGCTTGACTTCTAACTTGCCTACATAACACTATTTAGTTAGTAAGACCTGTGCGACTTATCTGGCAATTTTTATTAGCAAATGTCTGTTGTAAGATTTCATATGATACTCTTACCAAAATGATCACATCTCTATGTCACCATATTTTGAAGCAGTTATTGGTTTCTTCCGAATCTAGACTATAGAAGGACTAGTATTGACTATGGAAAATGAGCCAGAACTGGCATAGATTTAGGGATAAATAGAGATATTGGGCATACCCTGAAGATTAGCTACGAATTGAAAATTTTATCTCTCCTTAATAGAGATTAGATGATAATTTAATTCACTATTCCCTAAATGCTTTCAGAGTTAGATGATAGTTATTTGTTGTTACCTTTTGAATTAGTCATTGGGTTCTTTATAACTTAGATTGCAGAAGTAGGACCAGGATTGACGTTTTGACATACAAACCTCCATATCTAGCCTTCAGTTAAACTTAAAATGGACAAATCCTGTGTAATCTCCCGTGATTATTACAATTTTAAAATATTATAGAAATTAGAAGAGATCCAAATTATAGAAATTTTGAGATCCAAAGGATTCTTGTTTGTTGTTACATTTGTGTATCTCTTTTGCCATTGTTTGTTTGTATGATTATTGAAACAGACCCATGTTTTGTTTTGTGAGTTATGAAAGTTGAGTATGTTTAACGTGGTGCTATTATGTCTTTCACCTTACTTTGTTGTCTAAAAGTGTGTTCTATTCACAAGTTACTTTGTTCAGGCTATGGATCTCCATCTGAGTGTTGCATGTCTAAGTCTGTCCAACATTATTCATGGCATATGTAATATTTTTTCTATTGTAATTCTTTATGTAACTCACATCAAGGCCCTCAACCTGCTTATCTAATCAAAACTATCATGATATTTATTGATAGTAACTATACAAGTTTAGTTTCACTTTTTACCTTAGATTTTGAATTTACCTCAAATGTCCTTTGTACTAAATATAATGTATGTCTGCACTTGATTTCACATGGTATGTCTACACTTGATTTCACATGGTACCTAAACCTACTCCATAAATATAGCTATATTTGTTTGGCTTTTGATATTTCAAAAGTGGGGATTCTTAGCATTTATGTAAAGAAAGAAGATGTCTGAATTTCAAACATTTGAACAGATCTGTTAGGCCACATATGGGTTTTTAGAAGGATCATATATTATCACTTGTATATTTGCTGAGTAAACTATCTCATCAACAACAGCCAAGGGGATGAAAACTATTTTGATTTGGATTCAATTATTTATGAAAATCAGGGATGGCAGTGGCAAGGTACTACACTTGCCTTCTTCATTTCATATCTTAGTTCTATAAATTTAATCAAGTTTAAATGTTAAAAACCTTTGATATACAATTTTATGCAGAGTTTCACTAAGATGGTTATGCTTACAAGGTATACCCCAAATACAACAACATAACAACATATTCTGGATATTGTTGGGAAACTTATGTCATATTACCCCAATTGGAATACAAGTGAATTTGGTGGCAATGTAAGATAAAATTATAATAAGATTATAATCTATTTTATAAATGTTGATATTTTGGTATGTGTGTGTTTTTTCATAAAATAATATATAATAAGAAAAGATTGAGAAGAAGAAAAGTATTACGTAGGATTAAGATGAAAAAATGATAAGAGAAATTGCTGAAAAGATTCAGGAGAAACATAATTTTATCTAATGGCTTGAGAGATCCATACAGTGCGCGAGGGTAAAATCATCTTATGAACAAATAAAACCTTTTAGATTTTACTATTAGTCCAAAATTCTAGATTATAATTAATGTTATATGTTTAGTAATCCACTAGATCCAAGTATTTGAATTAATGTTATATGTTTTAGTAACTCAATTTATCTATTTATTTTCTATTGTAGGGTAGAAGAGAGTTTTTCCAAAAGCATTGTAGCACTTACAGCAGAAGAAGGTAAACCGAGATTAACTTTTTCTTTATATTGGATTATGTATGAAATCACTATTCAGTTCTTAGAATGTACAAATGTATTAATTATCCTCATACATCATAATTTATGAGTTGGTTCATTCGAAGAGTTGGTTAGTCATTTCCCATAACATAGATTTGGTCATATTTTGAATGCAACATGACTTTAATCTTGTTTTATGGATAATAAATAGGAGTTCATTGTCAAGATCTAGATTCTTCCCATTCATATGACCCACAATCTACCAAAGAAATAAGAGTGAAAGAGATTCAAATAATGGAAGAGTGGATATCCCAATATAAATGAGATCTCCTTGAGAGTACAAACAAAAGTATATGAGATTTTGCAATACTCCATGTAGAGTAATAATTATTAAAAACTCCAATTGGATAAAGTTGATGAGATTTTGTACAAACACAAGAATATGAGATTTTGTTTTTCCCTAGAATACTTTCTTCCAACATGCTCAAGATCTATCAAAATTGATGTCTATTTGGTTTGTTATAGCTAACATTCCATATAAATTAATGTGGCTCATATCTGCAACACCTCAGACTTTAGTTTTCCTTGTTTTAAAGAGTGTTAGCTCAATGGAAGAGCACCTGTGCTATAAGAAGGAGGATGGTGGTTCGAATCCATCATTCCCTAACATGATTAATTAAATGATGTTATAGTTTATATTTAATAATAAGTGAGATTTAAGACATTTTTGTCTTCATAACTATTGTCTCTTAAGAGACAAAAATAAGATTATCTCTCAAGAGACAATTATACTAGTATTTTTTATTTTCTTTTAAAGACAAATTTTTAAGATAATTATTTAAGACACTTTCTTAAAGACAGTATTTAAGACAATACAAAAGTTTTATTTTATCTTAAGTTAAGACAATTTAATGAAAAATTGTCTCAAATATTGTCTTAAAACCCCCCTCTATGTAGTAGTTAATTTGATTCTTCAATTTTTGCATTTAGAATTTCTTTTTCAACCTTGGTAAGACAACTTGCCCATTCCCATATGTTGTTTATTGACCAGTTATTTTTTAGGATATTTTCAAACTTTCAGAAAGTGTAATAAAGTACTCAATTATGGGTAGTCTATCGTAGGATACCCTCTCTTCAAAATATAAAATATAACACTTAAGTGAACATCTTTTCCCATTTGTTCTACTTCCATTACTTTTCTAAAAAAAAGCTTCAATAGAGCCTTTAACTTCAGTAGGATTCGTCTGTATATTATGCTAGAATTCAAATAATTCTACATTCCTAACATGCTGAGATTCCTCCTTCATTTTCCATCTATTCACTGATTTTTCAACTCCATCTATGGTTTTCTTTTTGTAAACTTTACCCATATGCTTCTCTATGGTGTCAATTTTCAGCTACAACCTCTTTTCCTTCTTATTTATCATGGTGCAAATATTACATCTGCATTCTACCAAAGGCTCGCCTTTAATTGGATTATCCACTGGTTCAATGAATGGATACTTGGAGGCCCATTCTATTTAAAAATTCCTTGACAGATCTCACTTCTGGTTTTTTTATTCTCTATCCTTTTTGGAATTGCATTTTCTTTTCTTCTTTTGTGCACCATCATCATGTCTTGCACTCTGAGTCTCACCGAATTTTATTATATCATTCTCGCTACTCTAGGTATCTACCTGAGAATCTTCTTAAGTTTCATCATGATTTGAAATATCAGGGTCGCTGCCTTCTTCAATATGTCATGAAGGTTCATGTTGTGAATCTTTTAAATCTACTTGTGATGAAGTAGCTTCCCAATTTTGGCCAAAAACTTTAACACCACCAAAGTATGATGATAAGGTTTTGCATTTTGTTGGCCTCTCTTGGATTTCTCCACATGCAGGAGCCTTACACTTATTCTTTTTTGACATCTTCAATAAAATAAAGGCTGCCAAAAAAATATTAACTTGTTGAAGAAGTGGCAATAGACTATAATATATATAAGTAAATGTGATTCATTGGCCCTACAGTCTAAAAATTATAATATAAAATCTAGATTTCATCATGTCTGAGGTCTCTTAGGTGACCACTAACCACTAACTGGTCCCCACTTAATAAGAATGAACTCAAAATTGTAGAGTCACAGACAAATAGAAGTGAAACCTCAGGTGAATTCAGAATAATATTATATTAAGTACACTTCAAAAATTAATCACTTACCTTTGCCTCAATTGGCACTTAGTTGTATGAAACTCCGCTATCAATCATAATTGAGATATCAAAACCAACCAATCTAAATTGTGTACAATAACATTGATCTATGAATGTTTTTATAACAATATTTTTTGGTGAATTTGGCAGGAAGCTTGTATGGTATTAGGTATACAAAATTACAAATATTTGAAGAAGCCAACATAATTATAACATGTCTTATGTAATTTATGAGGTGATTATTGGTTGTCCAATAATTTTCTATAATTAATATAGTTGGAAAAAATGTGTCAGTTAGAGACATGCATCAGCAAAATAATAGGCAAATTTGGGGCCACCTCTAAATATATCTGTATAACACCATTGGCGAATATAGGCTTTCATTTAAGACAAGCTTTAGAAATTATAGGAAAAAAAATTTAGTTTACCATGTCCAAAAATTAAATTTGATTGGCGATATTGTGAAAGAAAAATAGAAAATTACATAAATTGATGGGTGATTGGCCTGGTGATTCGACCCAATATTTATAAATTTCAGGTGACATAGAAAACCCAGTATACACATTATATTCTCCAAATCCTGGGTTGCCGATGGGATAAATTCACCATATGGTGAATATTCGCCACTAAAATTATCCCTACTAGGTAGTGATGATAACCTTTCACAATGTTGTAACTCCACGTGTTCCGATGATTGAAGATGACAAAATTTCTCTAGAAATATTTTCACCTTTGAGTACTCTAGGGATATTATTTTTAAATTCTTGAGATATCCTATAGATTTCATATTTCCTTGTAATTTAGGGCAAGAAGAAATAATCAACACTCACACCGGTACTAGAGACTACATCGAATTTTGAATTTAAATGAGGGAATATTAAATTTCAAAGAAAATCTAATCCAAATTGTTAAGACTGAAGAGAATAATCCAAAGATGTACTTACTTCCACCTCATCCTTCCACAAGCCAACTATCTTGTTCTAATCATAAATTTCTAAGACTTTTAATTTTTTCAATGGCATCAATGATGGAAGGTTTCTATGAGTGATTATGGTGCATTTAAGTCATGCCAACTTTCTTGATAATTTGGAAATGTGTAAATATTCTTTATATTTCTCTCCTACAAAAAACACTTTTAGTTTGTAAGGAAAAGGTCTTCTAGTTATTTTGAAGTCACAAAGCCACATTCTTGTATCCCAAAAGGAATATGTAAGGACTGATTTTTTATAACATATGTCACATCACCAATAAATGAAAAAAAGGAATTCGGTCAATTTAGTCAAGTGCCAAATCCACATATGGAAAAGTCAAAATAATTTCTATTTTGATTCCATGAAAAAGTACAACGTTCGACCAACTTGTTAAGAAGAATAAGAAAATACATGAGTCCATAAACAAAGAAAAGGTGTCGACCAAATTTTTTTAGCACACCACTACTATATCAACATGATCTCAAATTTTTCTGGGATTCCTACTGGGTAGGGAGGCCTGGATGCTAGAGGCTTGGTTGGGGGAAATGGTCCTAGTTCAAGAGTGGTGTGTGTCAAGGAGTCTGGATCAGTTTCTTTAGACCTGTCCCTGCTATTGACAGATACTATTCCAAATGGCAAACCCAGTCTTGTTGTTACAGCGTGTGCTAAGCTGAGTGTTGCTAAGATTCCCTCTGAGGTTCCTTGTCCTCTAGGAAATCTGTCAGTTATTGGGAATATTTTAGAGAATGGGCCCTGTCTGGTTTTGGATAAAGTAAGCTCTAAGGACCCACCTGTGGGGTCCCCTAAAGTTTGTAAGGTCAAGGAATTTACATCTTTGCCTAAAAAATGGTCAGAAATCTTGGGTGCCAAACAAGTGGAGAGTTCTTCTGCTGTTGGTACCGTGAAGGCTGGATTTGTGAATGAAGAAGCGACCATTTTTTTCATTGATACCTTGGTGGATCTCTCAGTCTTAGTGATGGATTTTATCTTGGTCGGTAAGTTTCTTGGCCCTCATCCTAATATTGAGCTGGTTAGATCCTTTGCTAGGAAAAAGTGGGCCTTAAAGGCTTAGGTTGATATTGCGGCTTTTCCAAAGGGGTTTTTATCCTTTGATTTCTCTAACAAGGAAGATCAGGATTCTATCCTATGTGGAGGGCCGTGGATGTTTGGTAGGATAATGATTTCCTTCCGTAAATGGACCCCCAACTAGGATTACTCAAATGATTTTTTTAATGCTACGCCGGTTTGGGTTAAATTCCCTGGCTTGCCCCTGGAATTCTGGAATGAGGAAGTCTTGAAAGGACTGGCCTCTTCTTTTGGAGGGGAGCTTCTTTCTATTGACCCTAGGACTAAAGCTAAGTCTCATCTAGTTTTTTCTTGAATCTGTGTCAATATCTGCCAGTTTGACAACCTCCCCTCGGTTATAAATATTAGCTCCAAGCTGGGTATCTATAAGCAAGAAGTGGAGTTTGAATCTCTACTTTTCGCATACTTTGTTTTTCATAAAATGGGCCACTGGGAAAAAATTTGTCTGAAGAAAGTGAGGAAGGATCCCAAAAGTGTGATCCCAGACCCTGCTCCTCCTAAGGAACCCAAACTTATTTGGAAGAAGAAAAAGGTGCCAGAGATTACAGAAGAAGTAAGTATTAATAAAGCTGAAGAGTAGGAAGGGGGTAGTGGTGACTTTTTTGATTCAAATAGAATCCTAGAAGAAGGGGAAATTGTGGAATTGATCACCTACATCTTAGATTCTTTGATGAAAACAGTTCTAGTCGATGTGGTGGTTCCCATCCAGGCTGATGATCAAGAGTTCATTGTGGAATGTGCCATCCTGTCCATTCAATTGGAAAGAGTGGATATTGGGGTGGATTCTTCCTCCTCTGATCTGGACAAATCTGAATAGGAAGCCTCATATTCTACTCTAGATACTCTATCTGTTAGTGGTGATGATGATTCCTTTGCCACTCCAAACAACCTTGACTTGAACAGGGCTCCATGGATGACTCAAGTTGGTAAGAAGAAGAAGAAACAAAAAAAATATCTCAATAATCTAGGTTCCAAGGGAGTGGTTATGAGAAGTAAAGTCGATGGAGGATCTAAAACTTGAAATGTTAAGGCAGATGTTGGTTCCAAAAAGTGGACACCTGGACGATCTTCCAAGAAAGAAATCAGAGAAAGGGAAAGTAAGAAGGATATTGCAGATGGTAAGAAACTGACCATCCAGGATACTTACACCCCAGTTAAGATATGAAGATCATATCATGGAACATAAGGGGGCTTAACGCCGCCCACAAGTAGGACTTATTTAGAAACTTGGCCAGAGATCATAAACCTGACATTATGATGGTTCAGGAAATGAAAATGGTTAAAGAAAAGATTGAAAAAATTAGAATTTTCAAAAATGGTGGTGTGGTTGGATCCAGTTCCATAGGGGCCTCGGGAGGGATTTCTATTTTTTGGAATCTAAATAATATCAGACAAATTATTCTTGAAAATAACGTTAACTATTTGAGCATTAAGTTTACTCATCTCAAATCTGACTTTGAATGGGTAACTACTAACATCTATGGTCCTAATTCCAAATTTGGTAGAGCTAAGTATTGGAAGATGGTAGAGGACCATAGGTTGTCCTTCTATGACCTTCCTTGGCTGGTTATGGGATATTTCAACTGTCCTCTGAAAGAAGATGAGAAATTTGGAGGGATTTATAGTTTGAGTCAATTGGGGGCAGAATTGATTTGATGGACTTTGTCAATCATCAAGCTCTTGTGGATATTGATCTTCAAGGAGTTAATTTTACTTGGTCCAATAGGAGATTTGGATGGGATCTTATTTAGGTTTTCTTGGACCGTGCCCTGATCTCAGCTAATTAGCTTAATAATTTATGCTATTCACTATCCTCTATCACGAAGGTTGGTTCTGATTATTCTCCTCTCTCATTTGCTGCTAAATTAAATAAGGTTTAGATTCAAAAAAATGTGGTTAGACCATCCTGAACTACAGAAACAAATCTTGGAATGGTGGAAGGTGGGCATTCATGGGACGACCATGTTCTGTGTCTCCAAAACTCCAGCACATAAAACAAAATATTAAGGTCTGGAGTAAGGTTGTGCTTGGGGACATTTTCAGAATTAAGTTAGATTTGCAAAAGGAACTTGACTCAATTCAAGATACTATTCAGAAAATAGGTTTGTCTCAGGACTTGAAAGAGACGGAGTCAAAGCTCTTGGCCAAGACTCACAATATCATTTCCAAAGAGGAAGTGTACTAGAGATAAAGATCTAGATCTTTGTGGCTGAAGGCTAGAGATAAGAACACTAGTTTCTTCCATTTATCAGCTTCAAAACATCGGGCCTCCAACCAAATATCCAAGCTTAGGGTTTCTTCAGGAGTGGTTTGCAAGGATGAGGATATTTCTTTGGCTATGGTTGATTTCCTTTCCTCTCTTCTTTCTAGAGACCATTTTCTTTCGCTAGAGAATCAAGCTTTACTCCTTGACTCTATTCCTTCATTATTGGATGATCCTACTAACAAGATTTTGACTGCTATTCCTTCCTCTGAGGAAGTCAAGAAAGCTTCCTTCTCTTTTGAGGGAGATAAATCTCTGGGTCCTGATGGTTTCCCTGGTTTCTTCTTTCATAAATTTTGGCATATTCTTGGGAATGATATTTGTCACGCTGTTAAAGGATTTTTTGGTTCTGGATATTTTCTTAAGGAGATTAATGCTAATTTTATTTCTTTGATTCCTAAATCCCCTAGTGTGGATTCTATTGACTCCTTTCGACCGATTAGCCTTTGAAACTCTATGTACAAAATTTTCTCTAAAGTTCTTACCCTCAGGCTGCTGGCTATTCTTCCTAATATCATCTCCCCTCAGTGGAGTGGCTTTGTTCCTGGAAAGAAGATCTTGGATTCCATCATGAAATTTCATGAATTTATTCACTCTACTCACATCTCCTCTAACCAGGGATTCATACTAAGCTTGATCTCTCAAAAGCTTATGATCGGGTGGACTGGGATTTTTTAACCAAGATTCTTAAATCCTTTGGTTTCAGTGATAAACTACTGCATCTTGTTTTTCAACTTATCAGTACCACGATGGCTACTATAATTGTTAATGGCTCATCTTCCAGATTCTTTAAGCCTACTCATGGGCTCCGTCAAGGGGATCCTCTCTCCCCTATTCTCTTTTCTATCTTGGCAAAAGGTCTTGGGAATTTTTTTTTCAAAATCTTGCCTCTAACGGTTCCATTTAGGGGCTTATCCCATCCCATACCTTGAGCCCTTGTTCTCATGAACAATTTGTCGATGATACGGTGATTATAGGATCTTCTACTATCTAGGAAGCCAAAAGGATAAAAAAAGATCTTATCCTATACTCTTCTACTACTGGTCAAACTGTTAACTAGGAGAAAAGCTCTCTATTATTTATTAATACTCCTATGGGGAGGAAAAATAGGATTGCTCATATCTTGGGGTGTGAAATTGGTTCTTAACCTGCTTCCTATCTTGGCCTCCCTTTGGGATTAAAACCACCAGACTCTTTTTGGGCAGGTTTAGTGGACAGGTTTAATAGGAAATTTGTTGGCTGGAAAGGTGCTATTCTTAGCCAAGTAGGGAACTCCAAATTTTGAAGGCCTCCTTGCAAAGCCTCCCAATTTATGCTATGAGTTTGTTTAGGATCCCCAAAAAAATAGCTGAAGTTATTGAATCTATTCAAAGAAAGTTCCTATGGTCTGGAGTGGAAGATAAAAAGAGACTTGCCTTGGTGGCATGGGACAAGGTTTGCACCCCAAAGAAATGGGGAGGGTTGGGGATTAGGCCTCTTAAGGTTATTAATCAGGATCTTCTGGCCAAGCAAATCTGGCAAATTTATAGGGAAAATAAAGAATGGAACGATATTATAAAAAATAAATATCTCTTTTCATTCCCTCACATGTCATATTTTATGAAGTCTGAGGTGAAGGTGCAGGGCTCTTTCATTTGGAACAACATCCAGTATTCTAAGGAGATGACTTTTAAGGGAGCCAAGTGGCTACTAGGCAATGGCAGGAGAATCTTGTTCTGGGATGACTGCTGGGCAAAAGATTCTCCTCTGATATCCACTCCTAATTTTCAACCTATTATTCATTTCTGTAAAATAGATTGGGTTTGTATGTTTCTGATTACTGGATTAATCAGAATTGGTTTGACCTTTCAGCTGTGGAATTCTCGCTCAAACCTCTTATGCTGGATTTAAATGTCTGGAAAGTGGACATTTTGAAGGAGGATAAGATGATTTGGGGAAAGCTGTCATCAGGCCTCAGTGTCTGAGATCTTAATTAAAGCTCTAGACCCTCTTCCTTTTTGGAATCTGGTTTGGGATAAAAGCCTCATTCCTAAAATTAACATCTTCTTTTGGTTGGTTTTGTAGAACAAAATCCTGACTATTGACAACCTTAAAAAAAGAGGAATGGTTCTCTCGATTAGATGTTTCCTGTGTAAACAAGAGGAGGAATCAGTTTTCCATCTGGCAATTGATTGTGTTTTTCCAGAGCCGTTTGGTGTCTTACCCTGCAAATATGGAACATACACTGGATATTCCCAAACAATCTGGAGAACTTTTTCAAACAATGGAGGAATGCTAATGTTCCTATTGCTAGCTCTCTGTGGAATATTATAGCCCCCCATATCATCTAGAAACTTTGGCATGAAAGGAATGATAGAGTTTTCTGTGATAAGGCCTCCCCTCTAGAGATCATAGTGGAAAAAATCAAAAGAAGCATCAAAGAGAATGATAATTTGGTTAATGGTGAAATGTTGGATTTCAATGCTGGTGTTTTGAATCATCCTCTGGCTCTACCTTCTTCTAGGTGGGAGAATGCCATTTGGCTTTCCCCTCCTATTGGTTTGGTTAAAGGCAATTTTGAAGGGACTGCGAAGGGGAACCCTGGCCTTGCGGGTTGTGGTGATATTATCTGTGATGATAAGGCCATTTGCCTTGTGGCCGTGGAATTCCCTATTGGGGTCTAGGCAAACCATGTGGCAGAAGCAATGACTCTCCTTCAAAACCTAAAGCTAATCAATAATTCCATGCCTTCTAATGTTTGGATCGAAGGTGATTCAGTGAATATCCTAAATTGCGTTAAAGGGAAATCTTAGTCATCATGGTCTATCAAAGTGATCATAGATGAGGCATCTTTAATCATTAACTCCTTTTCCATTGTAATTATTTCACATACCTTTAGGGAAGTGAACGGTACTATGGATGAGCTGGCGAACATCGCAATTAAGGCCGAGGGCATCATGACATGGCACAAAGTTACTGATTTGACGGTTGAAGTTGAGGCTAAGTTGGCTTATGATCTGACTCATAGAAAATGAGCAGATTTGGAAAATCTAGAAAAGCTCTCATGATTTTATGGCATTCATTATTTGATGGTTATAGGGTTACAGAAAGGGGTGTCTTTCCCAAGAAGGTTTTTTGTAAACATACGTTCATTTGTGGTTTTCAAAATTTGAGCTTGAAGTTTTATCATTGTCTCTGTATTATTTCTTCCATTGCTATATATCTTTGAGACATCATGGGTGGTGGGTTAAAAAGAAAGGAGCCCAAAAACTGTAACAAATGGAAAACCCAAATTGACATTTGGGATAAACTTAAAAATGGAGGACTGACTAGCTATATGGAGTGCTTTCATGGCTCCAAAGACACTATCACAAATGCTTTTGTGGAAATTTGGAAGGATGAGAAAATGGTGATCGGAGGTATGGCTATTAAAATTATTGAAGATTTGATACCGTAGGTTACAGGCTTAAACTCTAAAGGCTTAAAATTTTATAGAGATAAAAATATTTCTCAGAAAGCCATTAAGCATTTCATAAAGGATAGAGACAAAGAAGACAGTCTGGTGAAGGACTCTGGTGGGTGCTATAATGTTAGTTCTATCAAAGTTTTCTGGGCTAAATTTCTCACGATAATTATGGAGTATGTGTCTTTGGACAGAAGATACAAAAGGGCTCATTCCTATCACTTTGTATTGTTGGGCCATTTTCGTCATAAGGTGATAATGTCCTTCCCCTACTATTTGCTATAGTCTCTCCTCCATAGCATTACTAAGCATAGGTAGAAGGATAGTAAACCTATTATTCATCAGGGCTTGATTCTCTTGATTGTTGAACATGTTAAAAAAATGGCAGCCTTCAATCCTCTTATTATTTCCCCAAAAGATTCAGGTTCTACTAAGGCTGGTAAACGGCTTAGGTCTGGAGATGATAAGGGGTTTCGACTGTCAAAAAGTTGAAGTTTGAGAAAAATTTGGGTATAGACACAGACTCTGATGCTGTGAGTGCAGAAGGCTATGATTCCCAGTAAGATGATGCCAGCAAAGAGTCTCTGTCTATCTCGGTGAGTTCCTCTATTGAGGAAGAGGTTAAAACTAAGGAAACCCCCCATGTTAAGGTAGCCCACACTGTCATGGATAAAAATAAATTTCCTGATGTTGCTGATGAGGATGTGGAAGGTCAAAAAGTCCCCATTCTAGTTAATTATGTGAGTTTAAAAGAGCATGACATCCCCATCTCTCCAAAACTCAAGGTGCTTATGGAGGTGCATCCTGAATAGAAAGAGGCTGACACCCCAGAATAGGACAACATTGTTAAAGAAGTTATCCCTACCTCTTCTAAGAATATCCCTTTTTCTAGGTTGGTTGATATGCATGAGCGGAATGTCCATCTTCTCCAGGAGGACATGGATGACAAGATCGAGCCCCCATTTGGGCTTATTCAAACTGCTAAAGCTATGTCATTGTACTCATTTCATCTGATGAAATGGGTTTATAAAGAAATCAAAAGTCTTCATCTCAACTACAGAGCTTTGTCTACTCATGTTGATCTTATTAACTTTGGGTTGACGGGGGTTGCTGGCAATTAGAATGCAGAGGATGGTAAAAATTTGCAAGATCTGCATGAGCATCTGGACACCTTGGAGAATACTATGAAAAACACATGATGGAAAATAATGTCTTCATGGGCATGACTATGGAGTGTTTTAACTCCATAAAAATAGAAATGGATTCTCCTATGGTTGTAGAAGAAAAAGAGGATATTGATGCTGAGGGTCCAGGAAAGCACACGCACTCTGCCAGGAAGAAGAAGATTCAAGATAGGATCTCAGAGCTATCAGATTTCAACGTAGCCATCAAAAAGGTTGCTGAAGCAAAGAAGGTAGCGGAGGACACTCTGTTGTAGCTGGCTTGACTCTGGTGTTCCCCTATTTTTTTGGTGCTGCGTCTTTTGGTTTTTGGTTCTTGGAATGTTTCGGTGGTTTTTGGTTTTTTTGTCCTGGACTTTTAGTCTTGTCTGGGTCTGCGGGCTGGCTCTCAGTCCTATTTTAGTTTAGTATATTTTTCACAGCTTATTTCTATGCTTTTCTTGTAAGGGGTTTCGGGTCCCCATAAAACCTATTTTTACCAGAAATCAAAAACATGATCTATATTAACTCAAAATCAATAACCATCTCAACAAACCAGTGAAAAAAATAGCTAACAAACTATGAAGAATTTCAACCAACTTGTCAAAAACATCAATGTATGACAAAAATAATAGACCCAACAAGAACATAATTTACATATGACACAAAGATTTATACATGATTCATTGACTAAACTAACATAGTTATACATATATCATTACAATCGACCACTAAGTCGATCATAAGGAATCATAATGCACCAAATGAGAAGACCCTCCTGAATTAAACTCCAGAAACTTGTTTAACACAAAGACATTAAGGGAAAGAATATTGTAGGAGTGTGCTTCCACCCTACCACAAAGCATTTACACTTCCCTAGAATCTTTCTTGACATGAAACATACCCAGCCCAACTTGAGATAGTCTAACAAAGCAAAACTGATAGTAGTAATCGAATTCGTACAATAGAAAATATCTCCTCCAAACACTAAAGTAATGATGTTATTTCATAATATTCAACTCATCTTAATTAATAAGTATACCCGGAGGCAACCATACCATGAATTCATTGGGCATAATAAATAGAGTGTATATAAGAAGACAATTAAGCCATAGAAGCAACACTTTCTCTATTTAATACTCTTTCATAGAATTTTGATTCCATCACAACATAGGGAAAACAATGGCATAATCAAGTCCTAGGCATCGGGAACACAAATTTTCATTTATGCATATATCACTTTTGTATGCACCCTAAAATGGTCGCCTGGATTATGGGCCCCCATTTAGCAATTTATCAAATTCTTGAATCAATGCTTTGTAATATTTAAAATTCAAATCAATTTCCTTGATCAAATCGTAATTAATTCAATTATTTCAATATTTCCTAAGGTTTGATTATTTCATTATTTAATTAAAAGAAAACAATTCCTGTTTATTAAATAAAATAATCTTATTTAATTAAAATTCCTTTTTAATTAAATAATCTTATCTTATTTAATTAAAATCTCTCTTAATTAAATAATATTATCTCATTTAATTAAAATATCCCTTTTAATTAAATTAAAAAATCTTATTTAATTAAAAGAAAATCCCTCTTTTAATTAAATAAAACCCCCACTTAAATCCCTCTTTGTTGAAAAAGGAAATAAATTAAATAAAAATAAATAAAGTTCATTTTTCTGCACATCTTCCTAAGTGGTGGGATTTTTGACTCTTAATCATAGCCTTTGATTTTTGCCTCTTAATCTCTATCATTCATTTCTCTTTATAAGGAAACCTGTCCTTCTCATTTAATAATGGAGATTTTATGCTAATGCTATGCTGCAAGTTTAGAGAGCAATTTTGGAGGAGATTTTGAGCACTTGAGCTTGGATATTGCAACTTCTCTCTTCTTTTCTTCTTCTTTTATGCCCCATGGAAATGCATTTAGATTAATTTGGCACTTGCATGTTAAATTAGATTCATGTTTCCTTTCATAGATTAATCTTGCATTTGTATTTCCTTTCATAGAATAATCATGCATTGTTATCATATAGATTAATTTCATTTCTTGCATTGTTATCATATAGAATAGCTTCCATTTTCATTTGCATGCATACTTGATGATCATGGAGACTAGCATTCTTACTTTTCCTCTTTGAATCTCTCATTTTATGGTGTACTTGCATGGGCACAAACTAGGTCAATCTAAGGACCTCCATTACAAGCCCTTGCACTCCATGAATAGAGAGCTATGAGTCACCATTCAAGATCTCATTCTTGAGAAATCTTGGATACAATGATTCATAGAAGTGTGACACATTTTTAGCACATATTTTTGGCACCCACCGTGGGGCAGATCTTCCCTCATTTTTATTTTTTCTTGCAAATCAGATATTTTTGTCCGTACGGCTCTGTGACAAAAAATTTGTGCAACATTTTTCTTAAAACGGCGCGAGGTTTTGCATGTCTATGCAAAATTTTGCGTGATACGTAGATTTCATCACGTGGCACTGTGTGCATTTTTGTGCAAACTCTGACACCAGGCAGTGATCTGACATTATTTACTATTTTCTACATTTTTTTGTTGTCTGTGTGTTTCTTCGCGCGAGATTTTGTGAATCTTTGCATGGCACTCTGTGAATCTTCACGCGACACTCTGAGAATCTTCACGTGAGATTTCACACCAGAGATCTATTTTTCATTGCTATTTTTATATAGCTCTGATTTCTAACCACTAATGTTTGTTGTTTCTGGTGGTTTCTGATTTGTTGTTGTTGTTGCTGAATACTTTGGACTTGCATGGATAAATAAAAAAATGTTCGCATTTCTTTGGACTTGAGGTATTTTGTTGCATCTCTATAACATTTGGATTTTGGAAATAAAAATAAACCTCTCATGTGTTTAGCTTGAGTGTTTTCTTGCTTTCATAGATCACATTTCCAATTGGTGCTCTAAAGAATGAACCTAGATTTTTTTTCTTGCATATATGTTTCACATAGTAATTAGGCCCTATGAACACTATTTTTAGTGATCTTGAGAGAGTGAGCTCCATTTTCTTGTCTTACATGTGAAGATCTTCTTGATGATAGATCCCCTTGTAGGTAGGGAAGGATTTGTTATTATCTCACTTGGTTTGGTCTTCAACTTTTGACAGTACTTTCTCTCTTGAGATTGGTGGTCATTGTTGTTGATTTGTGAACCTTGGGTGGGGTGATTTGAAATTAGTGGGTCAATTAATCTTGTTTTCTATATCTAGGTGAGGTGAAGAGGCTAGAGGATTATGATCTTTTCCCTTTTAAGAGAATTAGAAACTTCGAACCCTTAAATCCAAACCAAGTCCCTATGTGGTTAATATTGTGAGACTTCCTTGTTAGAGAGGGTTAACTGTAGTGGACATTCCACTTAATGGGTAAACCATGTTGACGAAACCTCAAGAGGTAATAGTCATTTTTTCCATGGTAGAAACAACCTCGATATAAATGTCCTTATGGAAGAAATCTCTACAAGTGTAGTCTCTTGTTGGGTTGTCAGATCTCCTCAGGAGCTCCTGATTGATTAAATTCTTGGATTGTGTCAAAACCTCGATGCCCCAGGATTGGATTTCACCCGCTTGGGATTGCAAAAGTTTTAGAGTTAACCATTAATACAAACTATAGTGCAACCAACGTTTTCTTTTCTCGGACTATGTGCGTGATTGCAAAACATTTTGAGAACATACAAAAGTAGAATCTTTAGGGAGTAGAATACTATGACACTATTATTTGTTATGTGCAAGGTTTCTTTATCCCTTGATCATTGTTTGAAGACAATTTTTTTCTTGAACTCCTTGATTGTTGTCTTGCATGCCTGATTAATGATAAAAATTTGTTAATGCATCTAGTTGGTCAATTAAAATGAACAAATCTGAGTTCCCGAGTGATAACAACTTCAATATATCTCCCCAAAAGTGCTATGAAATGTTGCTCAACATTTAAATGAACGTAAATGGTATCAAGTTGCACAAAATGACTCTTGGTATTCTTTCTTCCACATCTCCCATGTCTTCCTAGTCTCCCACTTCCATTATTTCTCTTCTTCCTTCACGCTTCTTCCTCTTCTTCCTAAGATCTTCACATTTCTTTTCCTCTTATTATCTAGTATACGTTATTCTATTCATGCTTGATTCCTCCTCTTCCAGAACCATGAATTTCAACTATATAGTTATGGAACCTCTCTTAAAAATAGATGATCTCAAATTCATTGCTCAATTTGAAGAGTATTATTCCTCCAAAAATTGCATGGGTAATAAATTTATGACAAAAATATTAAAAAATTGATTAAATCAAATGCCTTTTCTAGGATCATACGCATGATCTTGTCATGACCTCCTTCTTCCAAATGTCTTTCATCTTCTAAGTCTTCTCATCTTTCCTCATCATCCAATTCTTCTTCCTCCACTAGGTCTTCACTTTCCTCTTCTCCACAATCTTGTTGTTCTTCTACTTCTCCCAAGATTCATACTTCTCTTTTAAAGACATACCATAATGAGCAATGTGAGAATCCTTGTGATACCTCTTCAATGAAGAGTGACACACCCATTTTTTATGACTATGTTGACTATGATGATGGACAATATAGTGATACCTAAGACACCTCTATTCCTAAAAATCCTCCTATTCATGTGCTTGTTCTTACTGGTAATGGGTGTTCACATTGGATAGATTGTCATGGTGATCGATATGATTCTAATTTTGAAAGAGACTTTGATGATTTTTGTGAGCAATACCTGGATGATACATATACTTCTATTGAGGAAGAGAAACAAACCTCACTGTGCTGATTATAAACGTAAATACTATAAGAATCTCTCCTCTAAGGATTCTCATGCTGAAAATAAATATTTCACTCTCAAGCAAGATCATGTTAATGATGAACCACTATTTTGTGATGATTCCCTTCCATCCTCTACTTTCTCCAATACCCATACATCTCCTAAAGTTTCCAAGATTTCCAAAATTATCACAAATCCTTCATCCAACAAAGGTCCTAATTCTTTTCATGAGATTTCCTATAGTTGTCCTCAAGGGATACCTCTTAAATAAACTCAAGCTAACCTTCACTTGGTTGAAAATACTTTCAATAATTCTAAACCTAAAGAGCCTAAGCCTTTATGTGCTATAATTCCTACTTTAGCTAATCCTTCCCCATCTCTTTCCAAGTCTCTGATACAATTCCAATGTGCTTCCTTGTCCTTAGAAGTCGCTCCATGTCCAGAGGACTCTAAAATTGATAAAGAAAAGAATATAAATAAAGATCAAGATCAAGAAACCTCCATTTCATCTAATCCTTTTCATGATGTCTCTTATCTGTTTCATGGTTCTTTTGATCCCACACACCCTTTCTCATTCATTCCACCATGTCTTAAGTCTTCTCCTAAGAAAGATCAAGTTACTACTTACACCATTGAGCTTATTTCCAATAAAAATAACCTTACCACACTTATGCTTTCCAAAGATGATACTTCCATTAAGGTTATTAAAAATGGACTTGTTACTTCCAATATTAAGCCTATTAAAAATCAAGAGGAACATTATGCGTTTATGCTATCCAAAGATCCTTTTCAAGATCAATGTCTTCCATCTTCTTATTCTACCACTCCATGTTTGCTTCCAATTTCTACTCTTCCTAAGTCTTTCCAAGATTCAAACAATCCTATCAAAGAAGGTGCTCCTATTCAAGATGTTCATAATCCTATTGAAAATCCTAATTCTCACAATAAAGATGTTGATGTCCTTGGTTGTCATATACATGCTGATGAACTTATTGATTATCCTTTTGCGTCTTCCATGACCATCCTTGGACCTCCTCCACCAATACTAAGGGCTTCACATTTTCCTTCCATCTTGGGCCCTTATGTCTCTTAACTTTCCCCTCCTAACCCTACTAATTTGTCATCCATCTTGGGTCCTTACGTCCCTCCATATCCTATCTTTCTTCAAGATCAACATAGATACATACCCTTGAATCCTTTTCATCCATCCACCCATCTAAACCAATCATATTCTTCTTCTTCCTCCATAAGTCCCAAGTCTTTTGGAAGAAACTTGAATTTTCAATACAAGAAAAAGAAGTAAGACAAGAATCCATCTAAAAAATAAGATCACGATGTCTCTTCTAGTCGACATGGGGGCATAAATTCAAAAGAGATATCTAAGAACAAAACTACAAGACAAGTATGGGTTCCAAAATCCATCATTGAAGATATTCTCTCTAAATCATCAAAAAGAAATGAAAAGCCTATGACTATATGGATTCC
>MU224796.1:2010890-2024583 GCA_018584345.1 Thuja plicata | reverse complement strand
ATTATTCAAGGATAGTTAATAATTATAAACAGGATTTTATTTGACAAAGTTTTTATAGGACAATTAGTTAATATTCATGGTACCACATGCTAATGTTATAGAATGATTATATTATTAATTGATATATAATAGGTATATTAACTAATAAATAAATATAATAATTAATTTATATATATATCATATTTATCAATTAATACCATAAATGTTATTGAATCATACACTTTGATAATATTTATCATAAACTAATGTTACCTTGAGAGTATTAATTGGTTAAAAGTACATTGATTAAATGGGTATGTTGTAATTATAAATTGAACTAGTATTTATTCATTTGAAAATGAATATTGATGTAAACGTCAAATTAAATTTTATATTCATCATTTTCATAAATGGACTACACAATTATATAATTCATATTGGCTTGATATGTACCCTATTGGGATATGGTTAGCCTATTTTTAGAATGACGTAAACTATAACATTCTATTCCTCCTAGATAACCTTTAATCTTTTTAGATCGATGATCAACGATCTTCTTCAATTATATCGATATCACCGAGCATCATATCGTTTCAACTTTATTGAGGTTGAATGCCAGAGTCTTTTGTGACCACGTCATTGAATCCTCTTTCCCGCAACTTCAACGTGAAACTTTTTCACTTCAAAAAAAAAAATTTTGGTTGTGTTTTGACCCGAACTTTTGGGCATCACATTATTTAATTAAAATATCTCTTAATTAAATAAAATTATCTCATTTAATTAAAATATCCCTCTTAATTAAATTAAATAATCTTATTTAATTAAAATAAATTCCCTCTTTTAATTAAAAATATGATTTTTCTTATAAAAAATAATATTTGATTTTTTTTTATAAATTACAATGTTTGACTTAGATTAATATTTCAATGTTTCAATTTTTTTTTCTTAATTTGTTTAATTTTACCAGAAAAATAATGAATAATTTGTTTAGTATGAAGGCATTATATTTTTTCATTAGTATAGTTAGAGAAAAACATGATCTGCACCATCAGTTTACACAACACCGACAGACAGGGCACTGCACTACCTGACAACAAGGTTACCCGACAAACACTGATTAAGTGTTATCCGATGATGAAAAGCTAAAGGAAACCCGACGAGTAACAACAGTGCAACCCGATGGAACAAGCAAAGAGAGGAACCCGACAGACAAAGGGAACCTGATGAATAGTTCAACAAAGGAAAACTGACAGACTTCAAGTTCAAACTGACGACCAAGAACCGACAGTTAGTTACATCCCGCAAAAAGTGGATCTGACTTTTCACATTAGATAAATCACTAAAGTTGTATTTATAGCTTCTTGATTTGCTTTTAAATCCATTATGTGCGGAAGAAGAAATGTATTTACTATTGTTTTAATTAGTATTACTATTTTAATTCATGCAAACTAAAGATCAAGGTCAAGTTGTAAACCTTGGATCTAAGAGTTAACATTGTAATGCATGAATTCCAGATAGGTCAAAATACTTGTATAAATAGGTGCTCAATCCATTGAGAATTTTTGTTGCTTAATGAAGATAGTAGCCACGGAGAGAAACCAGAGACCAGATAGAGAGTTCATGCAGAAGGACATAAAAAGAGTCAAGTCAGTTTCAAGAACATAACAGAGGCTACCGACAAGCAGAGAAAAGGTATTCGTCAATCACTTATGGTGATATTATACTTTTGAGAGCTTTTTAGGATTTGTAATCAGAAATTATAGATTGTATGTAGTAAGGTCAACATTTGTACTCATTCTAACAAGTGTAGTACACTAATGAAATCCTTTCAAGAAAGGTGAGCTTAACCGTCCTATTGTAAAATCTCATAACTGAGTGCACACTTAAATTAGTGTTGCTAAAGCTCTTAATAGAGTAGATCTTAATAGGTCTCCACCTTAATACTCCTAATAGGGTAGATCTTCAGAAGTGATCAAATTGTAAGCCTTAACTGACTCCCT
Source organism: Thuja plicata (assembly GCA_018584345.1). NCBI lineage: Eukaryota > Viridiplantae > Streptophyta > Pinopsida > Cupressales > Cupressaceae > Thuja > Thuja plicata. The sequence continues at coordinate 2,022,604 of MU224796.1, read as the reverse complement.
TCCATTCTGCAGATAGTGAAGTTTTGTGGGTGCCATCCCCAATGCAGTTTTTACTTCCTAATGGGAGTTTTCTGCGATACCATATCTTGTGTTATGTGTTTATCATTTTCATGAATGTTTCTATGAATATTGCAAACCATTAAATATTATCAATGAACAAAACATACAAAAGAAAGAACAATAGTAATGGTTGGTAATGTTGTAATGTATGATTACTTATAAATCAAGAATGGTGTTAAAAGTTTTAGTGGTACTGATTCACCCCTCAGTACTAATTCCCATTAATTCCAACAATTGGTATTAGATCTAAGTATCTTCTTGGAAAACTTAAAGTCTTAAGAGAAAAGATCATACAATGGAGAAGTACAAACTTGATAAGAATACTGAGAACAAAAATCTTGAGATATAGATGTTCTATGAATAGTATAAAGAAGCTAGAATCAAGATGAGTGAGCTGCTAGATGAGAGAAAAGGTATGGCTACCCGGAACAATAAAAAAAAAATCAAGAAGAAGAGATTCCTAATTTCTTTGAATGTTTAGGGTCAAATGCAAGTAATACATCAGATACATCAAAAGAGAACATCACAAATCTAAAGGAGATCAATGAACAGCTGACAGAGCAAATAAAGATACTGCAAATCGGTCAAGAGAGCTAGATGGTAAGAATGATTGATGTGATGAGTTTTGCTAGACAAGTTGATATAGAAAGGACACTTTCTATTGATGATAGAAGGAATATTACAAAGAAAATAAAAGAAAAGGAAATGGAAATTCAAATACATGTTGAGCATCACCATGATCTCACAAATTAGATTATCCTTATGAGTCAAGAAGCAAACAGAATAAATGTGGAACTCATTGAAAGAATACAGATTATCGGTGAACTAAGAGAAGAAAATGAAAAGCTAAAGCATGAGGTTAGAATTCAGCAACAACATAATGAGGTGATCAGAAAGGCTGAAGAAAGCAATAAAAGAATGGATGACTTCCTTGAAGGACAATGAAGAGTCAACAACAAGAACGGTATAGGCTTTACCAAAAATAGAGAACCATCAAATCAAGCAAGCTCAAAGAATGTCTATGAAAATCCTAACCAAGAAAGCTGACATGCAAGCACTGTGGAAACCAAGGGTACACATCAAATGTATGCAGAGGTAAAATGAAAGTTATTCCTAAATCTACACCTACATCTTCATTCATAGGATTCTATTATAAATGCAACAAGAAATGACATAAGGCTTATGACTTCAAGAGCAAGATAGAATAGCCAAAGAAGGAAACCTACATGGACAAATATTGTCCTACATGCAAGATGAATGGGAACACATCTGAAGAATGCTGGAAAAAGAAAAAAGAAAGCATGGAAGCCAAAAGGTAAAGAAGTTCCTTATCAACCAAAGAGAATCGGTAATCAATATGTATGTGATTACAACACTTGGACAAACTGTATATCATGTGGTAAATATGGTCACATTGCTGCAAACTGCATGAGAGCATGGACCAAAAGTTCTAGAGGCTGGTCAAACCTCAAAATGGCATGCTTACATTGTCTTAAATTTGTTCATCTCAAGAAAGATTGCAAGGAACGATTGACAAAAACAAGCACATATCCCAATGGAAATACCATTGAAGATATCTGGAGGGCAAGAGACAAAATGTGGATAAAAGCTTCAAGCAATGATGAAGCTGGGACAAGTAATGCAAATGATGACACCCAATCCAATGGATCCAGTGACATCACCAACCCCACTTAAGCTGAACAAGTAAGTATGGAACTGCATTACACCAATTCATATTTTACAATAGGTCCATTATAAAATTGATAGAAAGTCAAAATCTGCATAAATAAAGATGCATATTATGTTACTTGTTAAAATTCTGAGAAATCAACCTTATCTATATAAACACTTACCAAAAATCATCAGTGAACATAATGATGAGTTTTTTACACTTACCGAAAATTGTCAGTCAACTCATAAAATGGCTAAATTACCAATGTAACCCAACGCCCGCTAGTAAGAAAGCAAAGTTCAAAAGTTGTCATGACAGAATACTGATATGTGTTGGTAAAAGTAAAATGGTTAACAACTGCCCAAAGTATCATGTCATCACTAATGATGATTTAAAAAGTCTTCCCGACGAAACCCGTCTTCATGTCCTAACGAGTCGTTGAGCATTTAATGCAAAGACTTAGGTCAAAAAGTCTATAAATAGTTGACGGAACAACTTCATTTTTCACCCACAATTTGAAGAGAAAGAAGAGAAAAAAAGTGATTAAAGAGAAGAAAGTAGAAGCATCCCTGGATCCATTCAACACACAGTAAACAAATCTTTCATCACTATTGCAAATTGAAGTAAGTACCAAAGGCACTGAAAGATCTCTATCATTGTTTTTATCAAGAAAGCACTAATTTCCAAAATACCCTATAAAAAAAACTTGAAATACAATGGAAACCACCTCAAGAACCTCTAAGATCAAGAATGATAAGAGGAATGTGGTGAAGCTGATCAAGAATAGTACATGTATAGAGCCAAAGTATAAGATATACCTAGAAATTGCATTGAAACCTGATGAAACGAGTGCGTTTTCAAAAATTCCACCTAGGGTTTTTCTCACAGAAGATGTTAGGTCTTATATTCACTGCAAGATGGCAGAGATAGGTGATCTTGAAATGGATGAAGCTTATAAGAAGTTGTGTGATGCTGAAGGAAAACTAAAGGAAGAGCATAAACACTTGGAGGTCAAAGGGTTAACTAATGCCCTACATTTCCTGAGGGAATTCAAAATAGAATGGATAAGGTTAGTCTTGAGTAGAATGCATGACAATAAGATATGGCTAGACCAACCCAAGAAAATAACCAAGGATTTTCTTCATGCTATCACTGGTTATCCAATAATCAAGAAGCCTAGGGCACACAAGCATCCATCAATGAAAGAAATTGAAAAACTCACCAATGCAGAAGGAGTCAATAGAGGTCTCAAAGTAAACATAATCACCGATGAAGAACTCAAATTTGGTGCATGTGTATTTGGGTAAAAAATCTTCCAAGCTAGAAAATTGAACATCATTTCTGCTACATCAGTAAGCACAGCTTACAAGATTGTAACCAAAGGAATTCAGATGAATCTGTGTGAGATCATGTTAAAACAACTTGATGAAAATATGATCAAAATTAGGTCTGCAAAGACCAACACATGTAAGTTTGGCTCACTTATCATGTGTGTCTTTTTCTATTTTCAAAAATACTTTCCTTCCATAGGAAATGTAGTATGGGAAACTACCAAACTGGTAACCCAAAAGACTAGTGAACTAATTAAGTCACTAGGAGATAGTTTTGAGTCTATCATGTCTACTTACTTCCTTGAGTCCAAGGAAAAGATGATGGAGAGGACTAGGATTCCTGAAAAGCTAGTTGAAAAGCATAAAGATGAAATATGTTTTATGGCAGACATATATTTCACCCATATCAAACCGGTTGTACCAAGAACAACCTCGTTAGCTCCAATGGATTATGAGATAAAAATTGATCAAGACACAAGTGAAATTGAGGCATTAATTAATGAGCCCATTGATAAGAAACAACCATGGTTTGGATCATACGAAGAGGCCAAATCAAAAAGTCTATAAACAAAAAGGACAAAATGGTTAAGAATATCAAGAAGATTCTATCGGTAATAGATGAGGAACCAGATCAACCAAAGTCAACCGATGAACAGGGTACCATCGATGAGGAACAAGAAGAAAAGAAATTAGATTTTGAAAAGACTGAATTTGATACACCTCCACCTCCTGCAAAGAAGAAAAGGACAAGGAGTCAAACTACTACAACCGTTACAATGCCCCTCAAGAAAGGTCAAGTAAGGACCCACATGAGGAAGCATCCAACTAAGAGAACAAGGAAAAAAACTATCAAAACAACACCTCCAAAGAAGAGGAAAAGGTTGGTTAGGACAAAGGCCGACATAGATGACACTAAAGATGATGAGCCTGATGTAGAATAGAAGAAATTTAGAAATTAGATAGTGGATGAAGCTACCAAATCCATTGCTACACATGGCACAATAACTGATAAGAAGATCAGGCAATGGGATACACTAAACCCAAAGGATCAGAATAAGATACAAGAGGCAGTCATAAAGTCAATGATCAAGAACAAATATGCACCTGTAGAATTTGACAGTCAAATACCTCAAGAGTTAGGTAAAAGGATATACCAAAAATGGTCATATGCCCTGCAAACAGATAAAGAAGCAAGGGAAAGGGTACTTGTGAGACTGATGCCTCTTGAATCTAAAGTTGAAGAGATCAAAGAAATACTTAAAAAGCACTCAGGAAATTTTTTTGCAAAGATAAGATCCTACAAAGTGCTAGAAAAAAAACTCATGGATCTGGATACTATGATAGAAAATAAATGGAGACAACTCTTGGATCTACTGACAGAGTCAATAAGTGATGAGAATCAACTACTTCTCACCAAAACACCTCATAGAGAGGAGGAGATAGAAAACACAAGTCCTCAGCATATTGCTCTGGACAATACTGAAAGTGATAATGAGCCTATTAACGTAGACACAGTCATGGATGATTTTATCCAAGATATCACTAACTATGACTCTGAAAAAGATACGAAGAAGAAAGATGATGTCATATTTATCACACTTAAGGATCAAGAAAAACAACAAAGCTTGAATATATTAGATCGTACAATAATTGATGTTGTTGATGAGACAGTACAAGACACTTCAGTCTTGCACTCAAAAGTACAAGACCTTGCAGAAGATGCACAAAAAGATGAGGATATCACTGCTGACAAGGCTCAAACCGACAAGTAGGACACAACTATTGAAAAAGCCCAATCTACAACTCAAAGTAACATGCCTATCTTAATGAAGGCACTAAACATACTAGAGGGAAATGATGGATCTAAAGAAAAGGAAACAAGCACACCCAAGGACAACGGTGATGGAGATGCTAAAGAAACCACTGATACAACTGTAAAGCAAGATGCAACCAATGATTAGAAAGATACTTATACTGATCAGAATAAGAAGGAAATTCAAAAGGAAATAGTGAACAAATCAACAGAGAAAGGTGAAGAAGAAAAGAAGAATGAGCTAGAGAAGAAATCAGAAGCACATTCTGCAGAAACACCCAAAGTTAATGAAGAGATGTCTTCACATAACCAATAGGTGCCACCTGAGAAGAAGAAACAAGAAGCATCCTCTACAAAGCCTTCACCAAGTCATTTAGAGATTAAAAAATGAACTAGCTATGGTAGTTCATACATCTGCGTCCCCTCAAATCTCAAAAAAGAAGAAAGGTAAGAATAAGAATCCAGTAACTCTTGATGAAATCATTGAGATTCTAGTCTATGATCCAAGAATATTGGATCCAACTGCATTGACAAAATATGCTAAGCTCTATTAAATAAAATCTATTCAAGACAAACTGAAGAGAGTAGCAAAAGAGGCCAAGGTACTAGAAGTTGCAAGAGGAATACTTCAACAGATTTTACCTGATATAGATATTGATCAAAGAGCTCCAATGCTTGATCAATTGGTCATACTCACAGATGCAATAACATCTCAAAATATTGATGTTGAGAAGGTTATGGAAGAGAGACTTGAACAAAAGTATGAATTTAAGCTAGCCGAGAAAATAAGCCTAGAAGTGGCACTGAAAAAGGTCAAGCTATCTGAATTGGTAAGTACAATTGATCCAATTATATCAGAAGTAGTTACCTTAATAAAGAAATTGTGCACTTTAGATCAGCTCACTCAGCAGTATACTGACAAGATAGCAGAGATAGATGTTGATCTTAAGTCTAGTGCACAAAGTCTCACCAACATGGAAGAAACACTTAAATTACACAATGAATAAATAAATCATACAGGCTAGGAAATAGAGACAGGACATACAGTTTGCAGAGATGAAGTATAGAGATGAGGTAAATGAGCTCCAAGTTAAGCTCTTACTGACACTTACACTCCTGCAACAATATATGACACAGACAAATACTCTAATTGCCACCCCAGAAATGTTTGTCCTTGACAACATTTATGATATGCACGCAAGGCTAGAGCTGCAACACATGCCACTAGAACAGCTGAAAGAATAATGGGAGAAAATGCTTGAAGATATCAAAACAAACCATTCTAACATATTTGACACATTGTAAGTTGCACATTTTTGTCACAATTTTGGCATATTATAAGTTGTACATTTTTGTCATCAGTATCAAAGAAAGGGGGAATTTTATATGTTCATTCACCTCAGTTAAAAGGAGGAAATCATATATATAGTAAAAGAAAGGGGAAATAATGTACATACGGAGAATGAATAGTATACATGTACATATACATAAACTATACCGATGCATATAGTTAGGGGGAGTCATATGATGACAAGGATATAGACATGGTGTACATACTAAACACTTTAGTATTATGCACATATTAGTTTTTGATACTAATGTCAAAGGGGGAGATTGAAGGCTTTTATATTTTTTCATTAGTATACTTAGAGAAAAACATGATCTACACCATTAGTTTACACAACATCGATAGACAGGGCACTACACTACCCGACGACAAGGTTACCCGACAAACACTGATTAAGTTTTATCCAATGACAAAAAGGTAAAGGAGACTAGATGAGTAACAACAGTGCAACCCGATGGAACAAGAAAAGAGAGGAACCCAATAGACAAAAGGAAACTGATGAATAGTTCAACAAAGGAACGTTGATAGACTTTAAGTTCAAACTAACGACCAAGAACCGATAGTCAGTTACATCCCGCAAAAAGTGGATCTGACTTTCCACGTCAAATAAATCACTGAAGTTGTATTTATAGCTTCTTGATTTTCTTTTAAATCCATTATGTGTGGAGGAAGAGATGTATTTACTATTGTTTTAATTAGTTTTACTATTTCAAATCATGCAAACTAAAGATCAAGGTCAAGTTGTAAACCTTGCATCTAAGAGTTAACATTGTAATGCGTGAATTCCATATAGGTCAAAATACTTGTATAAATAGGTGCTCAATCCATTAAGAATTGTTGGTATTCAATGAAGATAGTAGGCACAAAGAGTAACTAGAGACCAGATAGAGAATTCATGCATTAGGATAGAAAAAGAATCAAGTCAGTTTCAAGAACAAAACAGAGGCTACCAACAAGCATATATAAGGTATTCAGCAATCAATTAAGGTGATATTATACTTCTGAGAGCTTTAAAGGATTTGTAATAAGAAATTATAGATTGTATGTAGTTGGGTCAACATTTGTACTCATTCTAACAAGTGTAGTACACTAATGAAATCCTTTCAAGAAAGGTGGGCTTAATTGTCCTATTGTAAAATCTCATAACTGAGTGCACACTTAAATCAGTGTTGCTAAAGCTCTTAACAGAGTAGATCTTAACAGGTCTCCACCTTAATTCTCCTAACATGGTAGATCATCAGAAGTGATCAAACTTTAAGCCTTAACTGACTCCCTTCCATTCTGCGGATAGTGAAGTTTTGTGGGTGCCATCCCCATCACAGTTTTTACTTCCTAACATGAGGTTTCTGCGATACCATATCTTGTGTTATGTGTTTATCATTTTTATGAATGTTTCTATGAATATTGCAAACCATTAAAAATTATAAATCAACAATACATACATAAGAAAGAACAATAGTAATGGTTGGTAATGTTGTAATATATGATTACTTATAAATCAAGAAAGGTGTTAAAAGTTTTAGTGGTACTTATTCACCCCTCCCCTCTCAGTACTACTTCCCATTAATTACAACATAGTAACCTTTGTTGTTAATTAAAAATATGATTTTTCTAATAAATACAATGTTTTTGATATTATTTTTAATCTAATATATTAATTCATTTATTACCGTGCTAAATGTTGTGAAAAATTCTTTTAATTTAAGAATGTCAATTTTGCTTTTGCAATTTTTTAATAAGGCTAATTTTTCATTGTTTGCAAACTTTTTTTAATTAATATAAATTTTCTAGTTTTAACATAAAAACTTATAAATTCGTAAAAAACTCCAAAATGATAATATATTATAAATTAATTTAAATATGTCCAACATTTCAATACACAAATAATTTAAACATGTCCTTTTTAACCACATTTACACATCTAGCCCCTACAAACAAGTCCAATTATGATGACAATAAGGCATAGGATAAGGCATCGTAGAAAGACATTTTCGTCTTTCACCATTGATGCAATTGTCTTGCATGACTTGCACTCTTCTCATTCATCAGGTATAGTTGTCGACAAGATGGATGTAGATGGGGCATCATTGACCCACCTAAAGTAATCACAACTATTGTGGCCCTACAATATTAAAGTTATATTTTAGTTCTTCTTATAAAGATTAATTCTTACATTTTTTTGAAACATAACATATTTTTCCATTACCAACCTTTTTACAATTTGGACATGCCCAAAATTGATGCCCTGGATTGGTCCTTGTCTTGGAGGTCCTCAACAAGTAGGGGCCAGCACCACATTGACACATTGGAAAATTCATCTATATGAATAATGCACCATTATTACAACATTAGTATTTATAATGCATGAATATTAAACAAAGAGAGTTCAAAAATATGTAAGATGATAGCTCACATTGTACATTCCAAAACATCCATGCCTTAAACCCTTGAAAAGACAACATTCTATTTGTACCAATTGAATAAAGATAAGATGATTAGGAGCACAAGGCACATTCCAATGTAGCATTAACAGGTAATAATTTCACTATCTGGAAAGGTTGAAATAATACAACTATTAACATACCTATAATTAAATTTATTTACAAAATAAAAATATTTATTTAGACTAAGTTCTCTTTACAGAGCAGTCTCCCTCTTAAGATACAATTTTATTTTTCCAATTTGCAAAGCAAAGTTGTGTCATACACATGTAAATTTCGAATTTACTAGTAACCGGTTTATGGAAATACAAACATTACCATATAACAAGTATAATTTTGGTTTATGGAAATACAAACATTACCATATAACAACAAACATCCCTATAAAGGCCATGAGTTCAACAAAGCAAGGCTTTTATTTGCATTGCCTAGGTAGACTGATCCAATTTAGATAAAACATAAGGCAATATTTTTTTTGGGTTACTAATATTCTTTTCCTATTTGGGTGCGGAAGGATAATGCTTGGAATTACATTCATGTTGTTGATAATTGGTGTCATGTACAATGATAGAAATGACCTTAATATTGCATGCCTTAGTATATGTACCCTTTGACATTGTGTTGAAGGATAATACTTGGAATTGCATTCAGGTTGTTGATACATGGAGCCACATACAATGTGACATTTTCTATATTTTTCTCATTTGTTTATAGACAACCCTCTCTATTGATATGATCACTCTTTGTTGTTGACTGTGGGTAACATTTTTATCCACTTACCTATCACGACTCCTAGACTAAAAATAAAATTTATTTTTTATTGTTGGTAAAACTAAATTACCCCTATACATTGTAAGTATTATTAGTATCTCCATTTGCAGCTACAAACTTATACAGTTGAAGTGGTATCTCCGCATAGAAGCTATAAACCATAAAGAATATTATAGATTAATTTTCTATTGCATGATCACATCACGAATATGTGGCATTAGTGTCCTAACAGGTCTTATGAAAATTTATCTTCCATTGAATCAATCATGACAAGACTATTTTATCAAGTTATCTGTAATGCCCCACTAGGGAACCCAGGAGAACTAACCTAAACTTGACACAGAGTTAACAGGATTTTTTTTTTTAATGTTTACAAACAACAATGATAACAATGTAGAAGCAATGCAATGAGATACATGACATACATATAAGAACAACTCATATACAGATACCAATCCTCGAGGGTTCCTTGACGTAGAATCACTTAAGCAAGATAATCTACGAATAACAACTATAAAGAACTAACACAAAGGATACATCAAATGAATCCAATAATATACATCTCATAACTCACATCCTCTGCACATGTCACAGTGTATGTAGTAATCACTCTAATACAAGTAAGATAAAACAACTAATATAGGTATCATATCTGATACACTATTACAAGATCACAACTAATATGATAAGATCAAAACTTCCTAGATAAACATGCTGAGTACAACAGAATACATGCTCCAAAGGATGTCAACCAATAAACACATATGGTTACAAATATACATCTCATGAAACTGTACAAGTCTCCAAAAGAATCAGAAGATATATCTGCAACAAGGATCATCCAAGCAAGAATAAGAATCATTGTATCTCAATGGTAATAAGAATCACTACCACCTGACCGCATGGAACCAAAGGTCCACTCCCACTATGCTGAGGAGATAATAACAAGCCCACTCACAGGGGTATACAACATGAAGGCAATCAAAAGTATACAAGTCATCATAAAGAAATACATAGGAAGATCCTAGAAGCTTTCTAATCGCAACAAGAAAGACTAAAGCAAAAGCATAAGGATGGAAAGATAAAGACAACTGGAAAACCATGATCAAAAAAGGCACATCATCCGCAGATAAAATAACATACATAATATATCCAAAACACCATCACAAACCATATACTGAAACCAAAAGCCAAGTGTCCAAGACACAATCATAAAAGGTACCACAGGACCTATGGAGGAGACTTAGGCTACATGCTATGGGAGTGTCATCACATGGTCATATACTTGAGTTACCCGGGACTGGTCCCTATGGACCCCGGACCCTCAAGCATCATCTAGTTGAGTTTACCCTAGACTGGTCACTCTGGACCCCAGACACTCAACATACTAACTAATCTTGTATTTAATGTTAACCACAAGTTTTATTATTAAGTTATCACTTATTATTCAACTTACGATAGGTCACCCTGGACTAGCCTCTTTGGGCCTCGGAACCCTATTGTAAGCCACTCTCCTAAGATGCACCTAACTAACCATCCCCTAAGCTCAAGGTCATAAATAATCTCATGAACTCATAAACTGGTTCCTACCCATATAAGAACTACTGGTTCTCATCTAGCCATAACAGTATGAAACAACCTCAAAGGATCACATAACTAGAGTTTAGAAACACTAGGTTCAGAAAAGACAATCAAACCAACATAGCATAATAAGAAACATGCACTGAAAATCACCCACAAGACACCATGAAGAATCAAATCTCAAAACAGTACATCATGGCATAATAAGTACATCTCTAGAAGGAGCTAATTCATAATTGGATTATAAACAAATTTTTAACCCTAGTTATGCAAATTCATTTATCCTATAAAATTACTAATGGATTATAATTAAATCTTCAAGAAGATGCAAATAAAGCTCTCATATAGGTTAATTTATGAGGTCTGTCATACATAAATTACCCTAACGAATAATTACTAACATTCATACTATAATTACAATATCCACTAAAATACAAGTGTCACAATAAATGACATATATTAAGAATAACTCCAATATTACTTTACCCATAATCATTTTATAAACCCCACATATAAAGAAAATAAACGAACGAATGAGTAAATTTAAAATTAAAGATGATAAAACATTATTAATCATATAATAACATTATCTCTTTTAACTATACATGCTTTATTTCCTCTCTTTTCCTTTTAAAATAAATCAAATTACATATAATAAACTAATAACTTATGTTATCAAAAAATATATATATATATA
>MU224796.1:1995466-2010056 GCA_018584345.1 Thuja plicata | reverse complement strand
TATATATATATATATACACATTAGTTTATTATATGTAATTTAATTTATTTTAAAAGGAAAAGAGAGGAAATAAAGCATGTATAGTTAAAAGAGATAATGTTATTATATGATTAATAATGTTTTATAATATCTTTAATTTTAAATTTACTCATTCGTTCGTTTATTTTCTTGATATGTGGGGTTTATAAAACGATTATGGGTAAAGTAATATTGGAGTTATTCTTAATATATGTCATTTATTGTGACACTTGTATTTTAGTGGATATTGTAATTATAGTATGAATGTTAGTAATTATTCGTTAGGGTAATTTATGCATGGCAGACCTCATAAATTAACCTATATGAGAGCTTTATTTGCATCTTCTTAAAGATTTAATTATAATCCATTAGTAATTTGATAGGATAAATGAATTTGCATAACTAGGGTTATAAATTTGTTTATAATTCAATTCTGAATTAGCTCCTTCTAGAGATGTACTTATTATGCCATCATGTACTATTTTGAGATTTGATTCTTCATGGTGTATTGTGGGTGATTTCTAGTGCATGTTTCTTATTATGCTATGTTGGTTTGATTGTCTTTCCTGAGCCTAGTGTTTCTAAACTCTGGTAATGTGATCCTTTGAGGTTGTTTCATACTGTTATGGTTAGATGAGAACCAGTAGTTCCTATATGGGCAGGAACCAGTTTATGAATTCATGAGATTATTTATGACCTTGAGCTTAGGGGATGGTTAGTTAGGTGCATCTTAGGGGAGTGGCTTACAATAGGAAGTGTAATGCCCTGCCAGGGAACCTAGGAGAACTAACCTAAACTTGACAATGAGTTAACAGGATAATTTTTTTTACTGGTGGAATTTAATAAATAGCCGGGCCTGTATATTTTTTAATAAAATATAGTAAGCCATATATTTTTTTAAAATTAATTTCCAGCAATAATAAATAGGTTTAATTTCCTTTTCTTTCAAAAATTAAACCTTATAAGCCATATTTTCAATAATATTGCCAATTTTATTTCAATAAAATTATAAATAAAATAGGAGGGATATTTTCTTTTTCTCTCCCATATGCAAGATGATAAAAACAATAAAAATTTAATTTTTAAATATGATTATTTGTTTATTTCAAGAAGGGTTTTCTTGTTACCCAGCATACAATTTTAACCCATTTAACTTGTTTCCTTGCAGATCTGAGGGTTTTCAAGCTAATTTCTTACATTCACAAAATTCTCATACAAAGAGAAATTTTCTCTAAAAAAAATGAAACCCTAAGGGCAATACCAAACAAAAGTCTTCCATACGAAAACCCTTATACCCAATTGGCATTCAACACCTAAAAATGAAACCCTCATGCTCATAATCACAGATCTGACATGCAAATATGAAAGAAAATACAAATGGATCCAAGAACACATTTTTCATTATTTTAACTAATGTAATCACCACAAATGGATCCAAGAACACATTTTTCATCATTTTAACTAATGTAATCACCAAAAATACAAACAGAGAAGATCAAACAAAGGATCCTAGTTTCCAAATGCATAGAAGACAGGGATCTAAAAACTAGAATTGAAAAACTCAAGATCCTACCTTAGTAACATTATAGATGATCAAAACCACAAATCCAAGAAAGATTAATTTCAAATCCAAGCAAACCTCCTCAAAATCCCAATCACTTAATTTCTCCTTCTCCCTGATTGAACAACCCTCAAAAAGGCCTCCAATCCACAGATATAGATAATCCAAGCAATTAGGTTTTCAAAAAGTGAAAACCCTAAAGGAAAAATAAATTATCTAATTATTAATTAAGATAATTCCTTTATTTTCAATCTCACTTAAAGCATGCAACATAAACTCAACTTTATAATTTTAAAGCAAAGTGTTAAATTGAAAATGTATCATATATTATTTCAATTAAATAAATCAATTAACCATGCAACTTAAGATGATATTCAATAATTCAACTATGCACAATTAATTACAATTAATTGAATTTAATATTTATTAAATCTCAATTATTTTAATCAAGACTTAATAATTAAATCAATTAATTAAATATAGGCACTTAATTAATATTTAATTATTAAATAGCCATATATTTCATATATCAATATTTTAACCTTATTATAGGTGCAATAATTTACCTTAATATTTACCATGAAAATTCATTAAATAATCTAGCTAAAAGTATCATCAAAACACCTGAAACTTATCTAAACAGAAAATCACCTAAAACAGACAATCAACTGAAACAGAACCACAAACACACAAATAGGCTCACAAATTCACGTCACTTGACAGATTCAAATAGTAGGGTAGTCAATCAAATTCTTTTTCCATCAATAGGACAAAATATGGGTTTAGGGTATGGATTTGGACCTGAATACTATCTCCCCTCTCTTACCATTGAGATATTACGATAGGGCACGCTCACTCCTACTAATTTAGGGAAGACATAGCCTAGTACCTACAAACCTAACATCACAAAGATGAGCATACATGGATATAATATATCAAACAATGGTTGAGACAAGTTTATCACGTGGATCTCGCCGAAGCAAGTAACTACGACTCTGTCCCATACCAATCCAGCACGTCAAAGAGTAATGCAAAAAATATAAATGATCCATGTGGATATAAATCTAGGGTCATTATTGTCAGAAAACCATAATCAAAATGACATCCTAACATATACCTAAGCATCATGAAATAACCATAAATCATATGCAAACAGGAGATATAACATTCTAAGCAATGAATCAATAACATACTAAAATGTGATACATAAATATCTTCTAAACCATCTGAAATAAACCACACATACATGAAAAGGCCTAAAAGAGTTCAGCAACCAAAACTGAAAAGAAAACTTAGAGGTGGGTATTACATCCTCCTTCTCTAAAACTAGGCTTACTCCTGGAAGCCTACAAAAAAGGTAGAGATACAAATCTCTAAACTCAAATCATCAAACCAAGTCATAAAAAACTCAACGTGTGGGTCCCATAGGACCCTTCCCTAGTCTCTGACTCAAACACTTGGTATCATTCCTTACTTTAGGAATGCGGAAACTAGCTGTTGGCCCTCTACTCACAACCCCACTCATAGGATCATGATACAAAGCTGGAGGATGATCATACGCTGTATACACTCCATGAGACATACCAAGATCCCCAATGGTAGGCTCAGAAGCTACTGGCCTCTATCCCGAGAACTGTGATGCAAGCTGAGGATAGTTGGCCGCAATGTGACCAAGCTTCCCACAACAATAGAAACCCCCTCTACTACTACCTCCTCTAACTAAAGGTGCAATAGACTGAAGAAAAATATGACCACTAACATCCTAATGCGAACTCTGAACTGACTGATTAGTCCTATTGCGCATTTTGCGTAGCCAGTTGCGATAGTTCCCCGACTGAGAACCACCACTAGTGCCATGAAAGAATCTCTTACCCTGTTGGCTCTGGTTACCCTTCAAAACTATAGGAGGGTTCCTATAATTTCCAACTCCTTGAGATTGATTACCTCTGTTACTAGGAATAGGTACACCAGACTGCACTCCAAATTGACCACCATGGCCCAATGCTAGGTTTGCCTCTATAAGGGTAGCTTTAATAACCACTTTTCTGAGGTTCGTAGGCTCAAAGAGTCTAACTTCTCCAATGATGCATTCAATGATCCCCTTAACAAAGTACTAAACCATAAGGGCTGAATCCTGACCATAACCAGCATACTGCTTGAGCTCAAAGAATCGACACTCATACTCTACCACTGACATGGTCAACTACCTCAAGTTATGGAATTCATCTGCCCTCTGCTACCTCCACTGATCAAAGAGGAAGCGCTCTAGAAAATAATCAAGAAATAACCCCCAAGTCACTGTGTCCATATGGAGACCTAACTTCTCCTCCTCTATCTTCCACCATCTTGCTGCAAAATTGGAGAGTTGCATTACTGCATACCTAGCTTTATTATTGCTACTAAAGGGATGCATAGAAAAAACCCTCTCTAATGTGATAAGCCAAGTCTTAGCTTCAAAACCTTCTCCTTTCCAATCAAAGGGAGTAGGTGAAACTCTCATGAGATCTCTCATGTGGTTCACTACCACAACCTCAGGATCCATTGCAACAGTCTTCCTTGGAGGGCTCCTAGATCTCTCCCTCTCTCTCTACTATATCTTAGAATGATGAGAAGCATCCTTCTCCACTCTAACCTTCTCAGGAAGATGACTCAATATCGCCTCCAACATCTACCTAGTGTCTGGCTCAACAAACTCAGCACGACGCTCATCCCTCTGCTCATCTCTATTGTGCTGATGAGCACCGTCCTGACTGACATTAAGGGAAGGAATGTGATTCCTACCCCTACCATGATCATCAAATCAGCCTCTACCATGACCTCTAGCAGCTCTAGATTTGGGCATGATTCTTGAATCAACTAGAGAACCAAACCACAACTCAGAACCAACACCAAAACTAATAACATCAAAAGAAATCAGATAATCACAAAGAATTGGTTTCAAATACATCAAAGTTTTATGTCTATGTTTGTTTCAATATTTTAAAATCAAAAGAAAACTAATGGGCATACAAATTCCCAGAGCTCCCAGTGTAGAAACATGGGCTCTGATCCAAGTGTAATGCCCCGACAGGGAACCCAGGAGAACTAACCTAAACTTAACACTAAGTTAACAGGATAATTTTTTTTACTGGTGGAATTTAATAAATAACTAGGGCTGTATATTTTTTAATTAAAAATAGTAAGCTATATTTTTTTTTAAATTAATTTCCAGCAATAATAATTAGGCTTAATTTCCTTTTCTTTCAAAAATTAAACCTTATAAGCCATATTTTTAACAATATTGGCAATTTTATTTCAATAAAATTATAAATAAAAGATGAAGAATATTTTCTTTTTTCTCTCCCATATGCAAGATGATAAAAAAAATAAAAACTTAATTTTTAAATATGATTTTTTGTTTATTTCAAGAAGGGTTTTCTTGTTACCAAGCAAGCAATTTTAACCCATTTAACTTGTTTCCTTGTAGATCTGACCAGGGTTTCAACATGCATCTTCAATGAAGACAAATTTTCTACAATTCAAGGTGAGCTAAAAATAGATCTGAGGGTTTTCAAGCTAATTTATTACATTAACAAAATTCTCATACAAAGAGGAATTTTCCCTAAAAAAAGTTAAACCCTAAGGGCAATACTAAACAGAAGTTTTCCATACAAAAACCCTTATACCCAATTGGCATTCAACATCCAAAAATGAAACCCTCATGCTTATAGTAACAGATCTGACATGAAAATATGAAAGAAAACACAATTGGATCTAAGAACACATTTTTCATCATTTTAACTAATGGAATCACCAAAAACACAAACAGAGAAGATCAAACAATGGATCCTAGTTTCCCGATGCATAGAAGACAGGGATTTGAAAACTAGAATTGAAAAGCTCAAGATCCTACCTTAGTAATAGAAGAGATGATCAAACCCACAAATCCAAGCAAGATGAATTCCAAATCCAAGCAAACCTCCTCAAAATCCCAATCACCTAATTTCTCCTTCTCCCTGATTGAACAACCTTCAAAAAGGCCTCCAATCCAAAGATATAGATAATCCAAGCAACTAGGTTTTCAAAAAGTAAAAACCCTAAAGGAAAAATAAATTATCTAATTATTAATTAAGATAATTCCTTTATTTTCAATTTTACTTAAAGCATGCAACCGAAACTCAACTTTATAATTTCAAAGCAAAGTGTTAAATTGAAAATGCATGAGATATTATTTCAATTAAATAAATCAATTAACCATGCAACTTAAGATGATATTCAATAATTTAACTATGCACAATTAATTACAATTAATTGAATTTAATATTTATTAAATCTCAATTATTTTAATCAAGACTTAATAATTAAATAAATTAATTAAATATAGGCATTTAATTAATATTTAATTATTAATAGCCATATATTTCATATATCAATATTTTAACCTTATTATAGGTGCAATAATTTACCTTAATATTTACCATGAAAATTCATTAAATAATCAAGCTAAAAGCATCATCAAAACACCTGAAACTCATCTAAACAGAAAATAACTGAAACAGACAATCAACTAAATAGAACCACAAACACACAAACAGGCTCATGAATCCACGTCACTTGACAAATTCAAACATTAGGGTAGTCAATCAGATTCTTTGTCTATAAATAGGACAAAATATGGGTTTAGGGTATGGATTTGGACCTAAATACTATCTCCCCTCTCTTACCATTGAGATATTGCGATAGGGCATGCTCACTCCTACCAATTCAGGGAAGACGTAGCTCGGTACCTACAAACTTGTCATCACAAAGATGAGCATACATGGATATAATATATCAAACAAACAATGGTTGAGACAAGTTTATCCTGTGGATCTCACCAAAGCAAGTAACTATGACTCTATCCCATACCATATCAAGCATGTCAAACAATATTGCAAAATGTATAAATGATCCATGTGCATAAAAATCTAGGGTCAATATTTTCAGAAAACCATAATCAAAATGACATCCTAACATATACCTAAGCATCATGATATAACCATAAATCATATGCAAATAGGAGATACAACATTCTAAGTAATGAATCAATAAAATACTAAAATGTGATACATAAATATCTTCTAAACCATTTGAAATAAACCACACATACATGAAAATGCCTAAAAGAGTTCGGCAACCGAAACTAAAAAGAAAACTCAGACGTGGGTATTACATCCTCCTCCCCTAAAACTAGGCTTAATCCTAGAAGCCTACAACAAAGGTAGAGATACGAATCTCTAAACTCAAATCATCAAACCATGTCATAAAAGACTCAATGTGTGGGTCCCATAGGACCCTTCCCTAGTCTCTGACTCGAACACTTGGTATCATTCCTTACTGTAGGAATGCGAAAACTTGCTACTGGCCCTCTACTCACAACCCCACTCATAGGATCATGATACAAAGCTGGAGGATGATTACACACTGCATACGCTCCATGAGACATACCAACATCCCCAACGGTAGGCTCAGAAGCTACTGGCCTCTATCTCGAGAACTGTGATGCAAGCTGAGGACAGTTGGCCACAATGTGACCAAGCTGACCACAACAATAGCAACACCCTCTACTACCACCTCCTCTAACTAAAGGTGCACTATACTAAAGAAAACTACCCCCACTAGCATCCTTACGCAAACTCTAAACTGACTGATCAGTCTTATTGCACATACTGTGCAACCACATCTGATAGTTCCCCGACTAGAAACCACCACTGGTGCCATGAAAGAATCTCTTACCCTGCTGGCTCTGGTTACCCTTCAAAACTGTAGGAGGGTTCCTAAAATTTCCAACTCCTTGAGATTGATTACCTCTGTTACTAGGAATAGGTACACCAGACTGCACTCCAAACTGACCACCATGTCCCAATGCTCGGTTTGCCTCTGCAAGGGTAGCTTTAATAACCGCTTTTCTGAGGTTCATAGGTTCAAAGAGTCTAACTTCTCCAATGATGCATTCATTGAGCCCCCTAACAAAGTGCTAAACCATAAGGGCTGAATGCTAACCATAACTAGCATACTGCTTGAGCTCAAATAAGCAATGCTCATACTCTACCACTGACATGGTCAACTGCCTCAAGTTATGGAATTCATCTGCCCTCTGCTGCCTCCACTAATCAGAGAGGAAGCACTCTCAAAAATACTCAAGAAATAACTCCCAAGTCACTGTGTCCATATGGAGACCTAACTTCTCCTCCTCTATCTTCCACCATTTTACTGAAAAATTGGAGAGTTTCATTACTGCATACCCTTCTCAGCTTCAAACCCTTCTCCTTTCCAATCAAAGGGAGTAGGTGGAACTCTCATGAGATCCCTCATGTGGTTCACTGCCACAACCTCAGGATCCATTGCAACAGTCCTCCTTGGAGGATCCTAGATCTCTCCCTCTCTCTACTCTATCTATGAATGATGAGAAGCATCCTTCTCCACTCTAACCTTCTTAGGAAGATGACTCAATATTGCCTCTAACATCTACTTAGTGTCTGGCTCAACAAACTCAGCCCGACGCTCATCCCTTTGCTCATCTCTATTGTGCTGATGAGCACCGTCCTGAATGACATTCGGGGAAGGACTGTGATTCCTACCCCTACCACGACCATCAACTCAGCCTCTACCATCACCTCTAGTAGCTCTAGATTCAGGCATGATTCCTGAATCAACCACAGAACCAAACCACAACTCAGAACCAACACCAAAACTAATAACATCAAAAGAAATCAGATAATCACAAAGAATTGGTTTCAAATACATCAGAGTTTTATGTCTATCTTTGTTTCAATGTTTTAAAATCAAAAGACAACTAATGGGCATAAAAATTCCCAGAGCTCCCAGTGTAGAAACATGGGCTCTGATACCAAGTGTAATGCCCTGCCAGGGAACCCAGGAGAACTAACCTAGATTTGACACTGAGTTAACAAGATAATTTTTTTTACTGGTGGAATTTAATAAATAACTAGGACTGTATATTTTTTAATATAAAATAGTAAGTTGTATAGATTTTTTAAAATTAATTTCCAACAATAATAAATAGGCTTAATTTCCTTTTCTTTCAAAAATTAAACCTTATAAGCCATATTTTCAACAATATTGGCAATGTTATTTCAATAAAATTATAAATAAAATAGGATGGATATATTTTTTTTCTCTCCCATATGCAAGATGATAAAAACAATAAAAATTTAATTTTTAAATATGATTATTTGTTTATTTCAAGAAGGGTTTTCTTGTTACCAAGCATGCGATTTTAACCTATTTAAGTTGTTTCCTTGCAGATCTGACCAGGGTTTCAACATGCATCTGATGAAGACAAATTTTCTACAATTCAAGGTGAGCTAAACATAGATTTGAGGGTTTTCATGCTAATTTCTTACATTAACAAAATTCTCATACAAAGAGAAATTTTCCCTAAAAAAAATGAAACCCTAAGGGCAATACCAAACAGAAGTCTTCCATACGAAAACCCTTATACCCAATTGGCATTCAACATCCAAAAATGAAACCCTCATGCTCATAATCACAGATCTGACATGCAAAGGATCCTAGTTTCTAGATGCATAGAAGACAGGGATCTGAAAACTAGAATTGAAAAGCTCAAGATCCTACCTTAGTAATAGAAGAGATGATCAGACCCACAAATCTAAGTAAGATGAATTCCAAATCCAAGCAAACCTCCTCAAGATCCCAATCACCTAATTTCTCCTTCTCCCTGATTGAACAACCTTCAAAAAGGCCTCCAATCCAAAGATATAGATAATCCAAGCAGTTAGGTTTTCAAAAATTGAAAACCCTAAAGGGAAAATAAATTATCTAATTATTAATTAATAAAATTCCTTTATTTTCAATTTAACTTAAAGCATGCAACAGAAACTCAACTTTATAATTTCAAAGCAAAGTGTTAAATTGAAAATGCATGAGATATTATTTCAATTAAATTAATCAATTAACCATGCAACTTAAGATGATATTCAATAATTCAACTATGCACAATTAATTACAATTAATTGAATTTAATATTTATTAAATCTCAATTATTTTAATTAAGACTTAATAATTAAATCAATTAATTAAATATAGGCATTTAATTAATATTTAATTATTAAATAGCCATATATTTCATATATCAATATTTTAACCTTATTATAGGTGCAATAATTTACCTTAATATTTACCATGAAAATTCATTAAATAATCAAGCTAAAAGCGTCATCAAAACACCTGAAACTCATCTAAATAGAAAATCAACTGAAACAGAACCACAAACACACAAACAGGCTCATGAATCCACATCACTTGACGGATTCAAACACTAGGGTAGTCAATCAGATTCATTGTCCATCAGTAGGAAAAAATATGGGTTTAGGGTATGGATTTGGACCTGAATACTATCTCCCCTCTATTACCATTGAGATATTGTGATAGGGCACGCTCACTCCTGCCAATTTAGGGAAGACGTAGCCCGGTACCTACAAACCTATCATCACAAAGATGAGCATACATGGATATAATATATCAAACAATGGTTGAGACCAGTTTATCATGTGGATGTCGCCAAAGCAAGTAACTACGACTCTGTCCCATACCATATCAAGCACGTCAAACAGTAATGCAAAATGTATAAATGATCCATGTGCATATAAATCTAGGGTCAGTATTGTTAGAAAACCATAATCAAAATGACATCCTAACATATACCTAAGCATCATGAAATAACCATAAATCATATGCAAACAGGAGATATAACATTCTAAGCAATGAATCAATAACATACTGAAATGTGATACATAAATATCTTCTAAACCATCTGAAATAAACCACACATACATGAAAAGACCTAAAAGAGTTCGGCAACTGAAACAAAAAAGCAAACTCAGAGGTGGGTATTACATTATCTGCATACAAATCAATCATGACTATTCTATTATAACCAATTAGAAATTAATTCATGTGGGCCCCTGTTTTTATGTTACATCATCACTGGATTTTGTTGTAAGGCTAGTTTCTACAATCAGGTAAAATACAATGAAGGACTAACAAAACAAACCATCCACACAAAAGTTATTAGCCAATAGAAACAGACACACATCTAATAGCAAGAAGGCATGTAATGTCCCTTTCCAAAATTTAAATAAAATAAGAAACTTGAAAATAAAATTACATCATATAAAATTTATATAAAGAGTATGAAATAGTTATTCGTGAAATATCCATATAAAAGTTTTTGTACTCCTCCAAACATTATTACGATATATCTAACTCTCTCCTCTTTAGTCATTCTCAGGAACCCTAAGTGGCTCTTGCATTTTCAACCAAGAAAGATTCATATGCCTTTAGCATAGTATCTGGATGTAGATCAGGCATGGATTTAAGAGCCTCATATAAATTATCCATTACTTTATCTAAAATGTCTTCTGAATGTGTATGATCCACTTTTATAGTTTGAGGCATATTGAAGTCCTCATGTAGCTTTTTGAGAGTCTCACACATGACATCCATGGAACCGGCCATGCTTGCCTTCTTCCTTTTTGGCCTCCTTGATGATGATGTTGGAGTCTATTTTCTGCTTGTAATAGATTGGTTAGATTGAAAAAACTCATGATTCAAATCAGTAGCAATCCCCATAAGTGTGGCTATATCATCAACATCATCAAAATCTAAAGGCTCATCCATGGGGTTCCCTTCTTCTATCTCTTGAGGTGTCGAAGCCCCCTTGTCTTCAGCCATATCATTCTCCACAATGAAGACTAACTCATTGTAGTAGTGGAACAAATGCCTCTTAAACACCTTGGCATTTTTGAATTCTTTTCTCTACATGTTGCCATAATGAATGAATTACTAATTATCTTGCATTAGAAACTTTCAACACATGATTTTACTTAAGTCAAAAATAATTTCAATATCATGTTACCTTAAGAAGCTCTTCCCATACACTATCCTTTGCATCCATACATTGAGTGGTCTCATTCCATGCAAAACCCCTTGTATTCCTCAAGTCTTTCATTATTCCAAAACCTTGCTTCCATGTTTTTAGCTTTTTTTTAAAGTTTTATTTTCCCAACTTTATGTTCAAATTCGAATTGTACTTTCTTTCTCTTGTAGTCCATGCTTCTTTTCTGATCTCCCCTTCACCCTTTCTACCAAGCTAGACTTGCTCATGGAGTAAGTCTAGAAGTTTCTTTTCCATTTCTCTTGTCCATAATACCTTTTGTTTGGTGGTGGGTGTATGGGTTACTTCAATCTCATCATTCATCCCTGTACGAATATAAATTAGACACATTTGGACACATTTATTAGACATATATATATTTACATAAATCTAGATGCAAACATTGAAATTTTTTAACAAAATGGAATTGACAAGTTTAAGGCCTAACACTACAAAAGTCACATACATATAGACAAACTACAGTTTTCTTTCAACACAACATACATTCTCATTCTCTGGTTTTTGTATGTGCATAGAATTTTTACTATTACATCTATTACACACTATCTATTATCAGAAAGTGATACTAAAAGCCAATCGAAATGCAATGTCAATGTACACCTAGTCCATGTTTAGTGCTTCCACTGTTGATATTTCTGCAACAAATATAGCAATAATTTATGTCCAACTTTTAAATAAGAATCTGTACATCTATTCTGCAAGGTTTTAATTATTTTATTTAGTTTGGATGGATTGAAGAGTACTTGGAGAGTGGGACAACAAGTAGGCAGGAAATAATTTAATGGAGTTGGGAAAATATGAGGTTACCAAGCTTGAAGAATTTCTACAACTCTCTTTTATTTTGAACTCAGTTGCTATCTTTCTGATAGCCAACTAGCCAACTTTCTAATTGCTTGATGGATATCCTTCTTATCTTATGATGAGGTTGGGTTTTAATTTGAAATTTTGAACTGAATCAATCCGATGTGCTTATTTTTATCAAAGGTTAGCTATCAAAAATGGGTTACATCGGGGATGCATTTTTAATGGTGGTGTCAATAGTAATGATGGTGGGTATGGATCATGGTGTAACGCTGGAGGCATTTCCAAATACTGAAAACTTCCAGAGATAATGTCACTTTGCATTGGGAAGGCATTTCTTCTCCTTCAGACTTCGACTGGGTGGGTATTTATTCCCCTACTGATTCTATAGATGATCATTTCATAGGTTACATATTTCTCTCCTCATAAACAAACTGGAAAAAGGGTTCTTGTTCCATAATCTTCCCCTCATCAACCTCAGATATCCTTAGGAGTTTAGAATATTCTATTCAAAAAAATCTCAGATTACAAATACCACTCCAGTAGACTCAGATCACAATCCTTTGCCCTCCACTCTCAATCTACTAGCCAAAAGTCAGGTTGTCACGTTTCTGTTAGAATGAATTTAGAATAACTGAGAGCGGAGGGGTGAATCAATTATCCTCAGGTCTAGATGTACCAAATAAAACTTTCTATATTTCAGATCTACTCGGCAGCAGTAGCATATGTCAACAACTTAATCATGCAGTTTATTGTCTAATATATTTAGCTTGTAGAAACATAACAGTAAAAAAAACCATAAGCATTCACACAAGTTGACACAAGTATTTAACGTGGAAACCCAATATGGGAAAAACCACCAATAACATGCTACCAAGTTTCACTCTTCTGAAGTGAGCTCTGTGAGGAGCCAACCCTGTTAAAGGTTACAATAATGCACTGTTAGGTGTGACCTGGTTAAAGGATTTAATCACCCTGTCAGAAGTGGCCTTGTTGGAGGACTTAGAACATTCCACCTGAATGTCACCTTGTTAGAGGATTTATACAAATGACCATTAGGTCAAC
Source organism: Thuja plicata (assembly GCA_018584345.1). NCBI lineage: Eukaryota > Viridiplantae > Streptophyta > Pinopsida > Cupressales > Cupressaceae > Thuja > Thuja plicata. Next base: position 1,996,653 of record MU224796.1, on the reverse strand, counting down.
CTTGTTAAAGGATTTTAACTGATACAATGGTTAGAAAGTAATCAACAGTTGTGATCTGATACATACATCTTACTTTGCAAATTCAAATCCAATTACAGCTCTGATACTAACTTACTGGATGGTCTGCATTGTCATTTCAATCTTTTGATCTGCTTGGAAATCTGTCAAGCAATCAGACATGTAAATCTATGCTTCTATATTCAGCCTTCTTTGCTAGGTCATGCCAAATAGTAAATCAACTATGCAATCCTCTTGCATACACACATCCAATTTCTCACAGAATGAATAACCCCTTGAGGTTATCATATACCTCTTTGTCTAGGTCAAATAAATCTTTGTCGCTTAATCAAGATCATAGATCTTAGGTTAGGTTAGATCCAATGGATCATTCCATCATTACATTACATTTACTTCTCCAAAGTAGTCTCTAATTAAATCTTGAAATCATGCATTAATTACGGTTATCCATACATTAAATGATGTGGATCAATCTTTAATTAATTTTACATATCCTAATAAAATTAACTAAGTCGGCTAGAGATCTCAAATATCATCATTAATCCAAATATTGTAAGTTGGCCAACATCACTGTTTTCACTAGGTAATTTCACTGGTGCTCGGCATTGAACAAACTTGCTTGTCACAAACAACTTCGCTCGGCACAAACAACTTTGCTCAGCAAAGAAACTTCGCTTGGCACAAGCCAAACTTGCTCGGCAAGAAATAGCCAGAATAATTGTCTTTGAAAGATAAACAACTAATTACTTTGCTAGATTGCCAATTGATCAAGTACCATTTTATTTGCCTTAACTCAACCATTCACTTGGTCTTCTTGTTAAATATTCTTCATCAACAATAGATATGGTACTCAAACATATAACAATAGTCTCACCAGTTAAGGTTTGACATCAATGATAAAATAACAATGGCTTGCATTGTCACTTTCCAACAATCTCCCTCTTTGGCATTGATAGCAACACACACATTAAAACAATGATTTAACAATCATAGTTACCATACAATCCAAAAAGTCACCTGTATTCCTTGATATGAACAAATATTCATTAATGTCTTTAGCTTCATTCTGATTCTCATCTGTAAAACATTTCTCCCTCTGTGTCTGTAATCACACTGTAATCATCTGTGTCTAATCATCTGTAGACTCCCTCTAAGTAGATAATCACTTC
>MU224796.1:1975027-1986905 GCA_018584345.1 Thuja plicata | reverse complement strand
TCCAAATACTTTAAAGTACTTTACACTAGGTGCATAACCATACCAAAGTTCATAAGGTGTAGCATTTGTACCTTTCTTGACTTGTACTCTATTTAAAGTATAGACTACAGTACTTACAGCTTCTTTCTATTATTTATGTGCAACATTCTTCTCCATCATTAGTGTTCTTGCATAGTCCATGATAGATCTATTCCTGCGTTCAACAATACCATTTTATGGAGGTGTCCTAGGTGCATACATCTATCTCTTTATGCCGCGGTCATTGCTGAACCTATTGAACTCATTACAAATAAACTCTCCACATCTATCAGATCTTAAGCATTTCAATCTTTTTCCTGTTTACTTTTCAACTTTAGCTAAGTACCATTTAAATAAATTGAATGCATCAGATTTTTCCTTGAGAAACATTACAGTCATCATCCTTGAATAATCATCAAAAAATAGAATAAAGTATCTAGCACCACAGTAGCTTCTTTCTCCAATGGGACCACAGAGATCAGTATGGACTAATTCTAGAATTTCCTCTAAAATATGTGTTTTACTCTTGAAACTAGACTTAGTCATCTTTCCTAGTTGACATTGTTTGTACATTGCATTCTCAGGTTTCTTTAACTTAGGTATCCCTCTAACCCTTTTCAATTTACTTATGCTTACCAAGTTATCAAAGTTCACATGAAACAACCTCTTATGCCATAACCAAACATCATTGTAATGTGCAAACACACATGTTTCTTTAGATAAATCCAAATAGAACAAATTACCTTTAGTCTGATCACCACTTCCAACTAGTTCTCCAGTAGAGTCATAGATCTTTTCTTTTCTGTGATGGAACTCAACTCTGTAACCATAAGTGTTCAGCTGTGCAACACTCAACAAATTGTAATTAAGATTATCAACCCAATACATATTATCACATCTGATTTTTTCAGTCAAGTTAATCAATCCTTTATCTTTGATAAGACATGGTGCATCATTACCAAATTTTACATATCCTCCTTTGCATTGGTTTAGGGTTTCAAAATTATCCTTGTCACCAGTCATATGATGGGAAAAACCACTATCAATGATCCAACGATCACCTTTACTCTTATAAGAAATTAATGTAGTTTTCTCATTATCATCATAATCTTCTTTCATTACAACATAAACATATTCTATATCATTGTCATCAGAATTGTTAGTATCATTGTCAAAAGATTCTTCAGCAATATAACTAGATTTCTTACCTTTGTCTTTGTAATCCTTATATTTCCTGAAGTCTTGGTCATCCTTTCTGTCTTTGTATTCCTTGTATTTGTTGTCCTTTCTTTCATCTTTTTCATTTTTATCAGGACATCTATCAGCTATATGACCAACTTTATTGCATGAAAAACAAATGATAGGAAGTTTACCTCTGTATTTTCCTTTTCCTCTGGACAACCTATTTTCCATAAGTGCTTCAAGTTCTTCAAGATCATCATCAGTAGTGTCACTATCACTATACACATGTTTCTTTCCTTAGATTTATTGAGAACTAGCTATGATCTAAAAGCAGAACCAATACCTTATGGATTGTAGTTATCATAGTTTGAGATTTCAAATGCAGTGAGTCTACCTATCAGATTTTGCAGATTTAGATTATTGTTAGGAGTACATCTCAGTTCTTGAATTGCAAAAACTCTAATAGCATATATAGGAAGTAAATTTCTTAGTACCTTTCTCATAATAGTGTTTTCATCTATTGTTCCATTAGCTCCTCTAATGGCATTTACAACTTCTTTTACTCTACCATAATACTGATTAACATTTTCACCTTCTTGCATTTTCATCTCATCAAAATTACCTCTTAGACTTTCTGATTTAGCTCTTAGTACATTTGTGTCTCCACCATAGATAGTTGCTAGTTTATCCCACATCTGCTTTGCATTTGTGTATCTTTTTATATCATCAAACTCTGAATAGTTCAATGAGGATGCAATCTCCAACATTGCTTGATTGTGCTCTTGCTTTCTCTTAGTTGTGCAGCTATGAGAGGAGTAGTAGGTGATACATAGTCATTTTCAATAAGTCGATTAGCATCATCTCCAATACCAGCCAGAGGCAGTTTCATCAAACTCTACCATGCAGGGAAGTTATCTTTGTTCATCTTTGGAACCTCCTTCCTAGAAATCTTGATCTTTTTGCTCCAAGTACCTTCAAACTATTTTCAAGAGACCAAAGCTCTGATACCAATTGTTAGAATGAATTTAGAATAATTGAGAGGGGAGGGGTGAATCAATTATCCTAAGTTCTAGATATAGAAAAAAAAACTTTTTGTATTTTAGATCTATTCGGCAGCAGTAGCATATGTCAACAGCTTAATCATGCAGTTTTCTCTCTAATGTATTTAGCTTGTAGAAACATAACAGTAAAACAAACCATAAGAATTCACACAAGTTTACACAAGTATTTAACGTGGAAACTCAATATAGAAAAAACCACCAGTAACATGCTACCAAGTTTCACTCTTCTGAAGTGAGCTCTGTGAGGAGCCAACCCTATTAAAGGTTACAATAACACACTGTTAGGTGTGACCGGGTTAAAGGATTTAATCACCCTGTCAGGAATGGCCTTGTTAGAGGAGTTAGAACATTCCACCTGAATGTCACCTTGTTAGAGGATTTATACAAATGACTGTTAGGTCAACCTTGTTAAAGGATTTTAACTGATACAATGTTAGAAAGTAATCAACAGTTGTGATCTTATACATACAAATTACTTTGCAAATTCAAATCCAATTACAGCTCTGTTGCTAACTTACTGTATGGCCTGCATTGTCATTTCAATCTTCTGAATTGCTTGAAAATTTGTCAAGCAATCACACATGCAACTCTTTGCTTCTATATTCAACCTTCTCTGCTAGGTCATGCCAAACAGTAAATCAACTATGCAATCCTCTTGCATACACACATCCAATTGCTCACAAAATGCATAACCCCTTGAGGTTATCATATACCTCTTTGTCTAGGTCAGATAAATCTTTTCCGCTTAATCAAGATCGTAGATCTTAGGTTAGGTCAGATCAAATGGATCATTCCATCATTACATTACATTTACTTCTCCAAAGTAGTCTCTAATTAAATCTTGAAACCATCCATTAATTACGGTTACGCATACATTAAATGACATGGATCAATCTTTAATTAACTTTACATATCCTAATAAAATTAACTAAGTCGGCTAGAGATCTCAAATCTCATCATTAATTCAAATACTGTAAGTCGGCCAACATCACTGTTTTCACTCGGCAATTTCATTGGTGCTTGGCAATGAACAAACTTGCTCGTCACAAACAATTTTGCTCGGCACAAGCAACTTTGCTGGCACAAGCAACTTCGCTCGGTACAAGCCAAACTTGCTCGGCACAAAACAGCCAGAAAAACTATCTTTGAAAGATAAACAACTAATTATTTTGCCAGAGTGCTAACTAATCAAGTACCCTTTTATTTGCCTTAACTCAACCATTCACTTGGTCTTCTTTTTTAATCTTCTTCATCAAAAATAGATATGGTACTCAAACAGATAACAATAGTCTCACCAGTTAAGGTTTGACATCAATGACAAAATAACAATTGCTTGCATTGTCACTTTCCAGCAGTTTCAGAACTTGAATCATCCAACTCAGATCCACTTGGCATTTACTTCCAATGAAGATGAGATGCGTGTCATGTTTATCACCAAGGATTCAATTTCAAGAGCTATGTGAAATATGGGCTTAAAGAGGAAGGTTTGGATGAGATGGTAGAAGCTTTGTCCATCACTTATAAGCAGTCTGACATGTGTGATGTGCATGCTAATAGTAGCTTGGGATGGAGGGATCCAGGTTATATTCATGATGTTGTCATACAAGGACTGGAGCCAGGGAGGTATTATTTTTATCAGGTAAATATTTTGTAATCCTAAATAGCTCACCAAGAAATTCTGGAAAAGAAATAATGAGCTTGCAGAGCCACACCTACCTCGTAACATGATGCAATACGAAACTAAAAGAAATTCACTTTTCATCTTCAAAATATAGGTTTCAAAAGAAGAGTTACATATGTAGCATTTCCCTTAAGCCTTCTATAAGGGAGCTTGATTGTTATTCCCAAGCCAGAGATTTTCCTTCCCTCACAGGCAAATATTCACAAACAGCGTATTCACATGTAATCCAAATGTAAACTTTTTCAGGAAGCCCGCACCATTTACTACATGAAAGAATAAGACACTTTGTAGAATATGACTATAATAGCAGACAAAAGATACGGTTTCCATCATAATGAACTAGCATTGAGAGTACACAAAATACTTGGGCAGATGACCTAACAACAAGTTCAGCAACCCTTGCCAGTAATCTCGCTACCTGTGTTATAATGGAAGCTTTAAAATAGGATAAATACACAAAAACATTGGAGATATCCATCACCTTCAGTAGCAGTTTGACTGTTGGGTGCCTCTCAAAGAAAAATTAAAGGAACTAAGAATCCCTAAATGAAACATTTTAAAATTAATACGAAAGCCAATATAGTAGACTTAAATTTGCATACGATGAAAGGAACAAAACACAGGTTGAGCATAGAAATGTCATCTTTTCTATGTATGCACATATCTGTATAAATAGGACTCAAAGCATCTTGTTTACAAAGGATATATGATTTTTTTTCCTTTGTTTTATCAAGCAGAACATAAAAACATAAGAAAAATGTTGGCTGAAATAACGATACATTACAGATTACAAAGAACACAATAATTACAGCCCGTAATATTGAAAAACTTACGAGTTAGTGAAGATACAGTTCAAATGTCTTGGCATTTCATAATTAGAACCATTTCCATTTAAAATCAAACATTTGTTCCGCTCACGCTGCAAAGAAAACTAGAGATAATGGGGGATGTTCGAAGTGGATTCACTCTGACATGAATGAACTTTATTTTACAAATGTAACCCTTTACAACTTTTGTCAATATTGAATACCAAAACAATAAATGATGAATTTGTTAAGGTTATGTACTATTTGACTGAAAATGAAAGTGATCGTCCAATCAATCATGATTAAATTTGCATTAACCAATTTGTGAATAGTGAATGTACTGAAATACAGTATATGAAGACGATCTTAATAATGCAAAACATGTGTTGATACAACAAGACATAAAAACATGATGATATGTTTGAACCAGTAACTATATGAAAGTATTAGAACATATAAAAGGACAAAAATACATCATAATATGAAGACACATGAGTCAAATAGAAGCATTTCATAACACATATTTTGTGCAGAGTGGAAAACCCTCAAAACCAAACTGGTTTTGTCAACAGGAGAAAAACCGCTCAAAAATCTGTAACTTTTATTGAGCACCAACTTTTTACACCATTCTACAGCTCCAACTACAAGGAGCACCAACCCCTCATTTTCTTTTTCTTTTACAATGTGTAGTACATCAAATTATATATACATATAAATACATGTTTCAGTTTTCATGCATTTAATACATATAAATAATCATATGAATTTTCTTTCAGTACAACTTCATATTCCACATACAAGAAAGTATGAATATGCTTCTTTTTAATTCACGCTATATCTCTGTCTTCGACGCATACACATACTCCCTTATATAGGGACACATTAGAATTTTAGATTCATTGTCTCATTTACATTGCATCAAACCTGCAACTGTTTCTAAACAAACCCTCAAAGATGGGTAATAGATTTTTACTTCAATTTTTCACAAAATATCCTCATAGTTGTAGATGCACAGTTGCTTCAACTAATTTTTTTCTATTTCTATTCATAAAAGGAATGAACCGATATCACAATCATAATCTAAACCCTCTATTAGGGTTAACAAAAATTAAACTGAATAATCCGTTGAATCCAACTATCACATTTGAAATTGATTGCTCAAATTTAAAAACTACCAGATGTCTTTATAAAACTTGCCAGCAATCTTAAAAAAAAAGTCATAAAAAGAGAATGTTGTCAACAATTCTTCAAATGACTTCCAAGATTATGCCAAAAATAAATAACTCTCTTGAGGTTGTACCAGTTACAAAGAATGATTTATGTTGATGCCGAAACGAATCAAGAAACTACTTAGGGTTAATATAAATTTGAAACCCCCAATTTGTTTTCATCATAGCATTTCAAATTAGATTCTCCAGAAGATTCAAATGCAAATAGTATTTATTCAAGAAAAAATGGCTTGAGTTCTCCACTAAGGATTCATACCTAACGTTTCTTAGTGAAAATAATTGAAAATTGTCCAAACCTTAAAAGATTTCTCCATGAGAATGTGCCTCATTGATAGCACAACAACATAATAGAAATGATCTTAAAAAAAATCTCCAAGAGAGTATTCATCATCAATACCACAACAACAAAAGAGAAAAATGTTAGTAATTATCCAAACCCAAGAGTAAAATAAATTGTTCAAGACGACCCTAAATCATCAAAGTTGATCATAGTCAAAGCAATAAATACCTCCCTAAACAACATCTTTGCAACAAAAAATTACATCATTCTACTCAAAAGAGATCAGTGAATAATATATCTGAAAACCAAAATCCAAACTAGTAGTTCTTCTTCAAAAGAATCATGGCAGAAACACTGCATATCATAGGGTTTATGTTTGACAAAAAACTTCATGATGCCTCATCGATATCCTTTACAATATGTCTTTTGAGTAAAACAATAAAATTTCAGGTCCACCATCCATTTTTGCCAACTGGCAATTTCCTGACCAAGTTAACTATCAAAATGAGTCAAATAACATAACTCAAAGGTAACCACGGAGTTAGTAATGAATGACCACTTTCATTGTGCCTATCATGTATTACTAAACTATTGCAAAACATGTCAAGTACAAGTTATCACATTGTCGGTTACTTCATTATAGCCAATATTACAAATGTCTTTGACTTTTCAAAAGGCCAATCAATATCCACCTTTGCATCAAGGACAATATAAAACGTAACAAACTCCCCATTGTCCTTGAGGAAAAACACTTGTTAAAATTCACACATCATAATAAATATAAATGAATGCGCAAAACATGATCACATATACAAATAAGTAGGCACAAAAGAACTTAATATGTATACTCATTTGTATATATGAGTATCATAAACATCCATATATACTTAAGCATGATGTGTCAACCATAACAGATATAATGCCATGTACTATACATCTTAACATGTGTCTCAATCTATTAAGATTTCTGCAATGAGGGGTCCGCGTTTGGGTGGGAGTCTGCGTTTGAAACCAACAAGGGTTTCCGCGGTTTGGAGATCACTGCTCTCTAAATAAGAGCTTAATGGGGATGAGGACGAGGAGCCGCCGGATGGTAGAGGAAGAGAATTTGCTTGGCGGGATGGGTTTCTGCCAGTCTGGGGTTTTTACTTGCGTTTGCAGGGTGCAGATTCAGTTCCTGCACGTCTGGGAGTGTCCCTTTCTTGGTGTGCTCTGTTCTGGGTTTGCGGGGCCAAGAACGACTCACTATTGGCGTCCCCTGTCTGCACGATTAAGACTGGGAAGAGTGGTGTCCCCGGTGGGGATAGTGAAGCGATACAGCCGGCTGGGGAAGAGGTGGAAAGTGGAGGCTGCGTGGGTAGGGGGGGAGGCAGTGTTCCCTGTCCTACGATGTGGCCTTTTAGTGTTAGGGTTGATGAAATAGTTCTGATTGGAGGTAAGGAGAAGGATATTCCTCCTGTCATGCTTACTTTCTGTGTGGGTGTTTTCCCTCCTGGGTTATCTTTTCTCCTTTCTTCGTGTGTAAGCTTTTTGGGGCTCTCTTGGATGGAGAGCTGGATTTCTCTTACTGGTGTGTGGATGTGGCGACAGAGGAGACACTCTGTCTCTCCTCAGGCGGATTTGAGGACTGTGCTGGAGATCAGATCTGATTACTCTGTGCCTTCCATCCCCCGAGGTTGGGCGCCCAATGCCTATGTGGGTTTGTGGAGTGCTGTTTATTTGCTGTGGTGAAGACCTGTGCTTCTTCTGGTGGCCAGAGATGATGGGTGGCTACAGAGATACTGGGGCAGGGTTCTTCCTATTGTGGCCATTTCCGGAGACCCTCAGGTGAGGGGTTCCTTTTGGGTCTTTGACTCTCTCATCTTATGTGGGAGTTTGGTGATGGGTTTTTCTTTTCGGTCCTGTCTGGGATCTCTATTGAGGTGGGGTTCCTCACTTGTGCCCTTTGGCAGTGGAAGAATGATCCTTGGATTTTCTCTCAGACCTCTTTTGGGCATGTTTGAGAAGTTTTATGACTGCACAGGCTTTTGCTTGTCTGCTCTGCCCCTTTTCTTTTTATGGGTGTGCTAGTTGTCTTCTGTTTTCAGTGTGTTGTGGACCTTCCCCCTTTGGGTGGAAGAGATAGGGTTTTACTCTTTTCTGGTGGCCATGGGACGGCTGATAGTTTTAAAGGGCTCCCTCTGGTTTGGTGTTTCTGGTTAAAGAAGGCTGCTTGCTGGGAGGCTAGGCTCTACCCTGTCATTGAGCATATTGGTTCCTTCTCTGGGCTTTGGGCTTCGTACACACAGTTGTCTTCCTTCTTCATGGTTCCTATGGAGGTGGATCAACTTCCTATTGAGGTGGAGTGTTCGTGCGAGATTCTGAAGGCGGCTGATTCTCCTATGGAGGTGGAGAGTGTTGTGGCTTTTTGCTTTGTTCCTATTGAGGTGGAACACTTTTCTTTAGAGGTGCATTGGGGGAATGTAACTTGTATTTTTCTCGACTGTCAGGGCTATGGTGGGGCTCAAGGTGATGTCAATGTGTAGCCTAAGGTGCTGTCAATGTGTTGTCAGGTGCAGACTATGTGCTTTCATGGTGTGCTGACTATGGCTTTCTACTGGTTCCTTGACTTTCCTCCTTAACTGCTCTTTGGCTGTTGATGTTGTTGCAGTCTCCTTTGTTCCTGTTAATGTATTGTTATCAGGTTCATTGTGACTCTGCTTTGTTGTACCACGGGCCAACACCCTCTTGCTGCTTATTTTAATCAAAAACATGTGTCTCAATCTGAAAACCTAAACCAGTGATAGATCATGCCATGTACATGGAAAATCTTGTCAGCTTTATCCTTGTATCCCTGTCATAATTGAAATTTGAACTACAATGTTACTTCAACTTTCTCCACCATTTTTCATCAAGGACAAACCAAGGCTACTAATGTGAAGAAAAAAGAGCTATGTGTAGGAGCAGCAACCTATAGAAACAATCTCCCCCAGACACGATAGCTATTGTATTGCAAGAATTAAGGCTTTGGTAAAAATGTTAGCTACCTGTGCTTGAAGACCATTGTGAACATATATCACAAGTAAGTGTTGGCTGATAATATATATGATAGTAGGAATCATTGTACAACCACCTAACGCAATAATCATAGCAATAACCGATGCACATATGCCTTTGGATCAATATGATACTATATTTTAATAATAACATCAAAAAGCTTTGGGAAAAAAATGTAATATTTATTCGCCACATAGTTGCCTTAATTCTGAAATTCAATGTTTCTTCTCATTATACTTGAAACATATTATACTCTTTTTTCAAAGAATAACTTCTGGTGCTCTACAAAACAATCTGCATACAAACATTTAATGATTTAATGACCTTCAAAAATCCCAGCCTGTAGTATTCTTCAAGTCAAACAAATTCATGTTGTCAAATTGATTACAAACTAACATTGTTGAAAGTGAAACATAACAACATATTATTTAGTGTTTCTCTCGTTAAGAACTATTCACAAGTTTGTCTAAACCAATATTGACAATTTTAGAATGAATTCTCTTGAATCAAACTGTAATCTCTGTGTGTTAACTTATGAACCAAAACTTATTTGCATCATCCCATATCAGTAGAAACATCAAACTTTGATAGCAGTTGATGAAAATTATTTTATCAGTCTGATACAAACAACTTACAGATTCGTACCTGATATGGCATTAAAAATTTGCACATGCTCGAACTTTATTATGCACAGAACCATGTCATTACATATGCCCTTTAACCATGATCATTGTTGCACAACTTCATAAGGATGAACCTATACCCATCATTAATCTGAGAAATTCAATTCTATTGTCTTCTTATCGTAATAAGGTTGTATACCAAACATAAAAGATTTTTATATCACAGAAATGCCATGTGTACACCAGTAGTTCATTTTTATCAAACATACTTCAGCAAATACACAATTTTCCAAAGAGATATGAAGAAATAATAAACTTGTTTTTTAGTATCCTTCATATACCCATGTTACCAACTGATACATCATTAGACACCATAGTACTCACATGTTTCAAATAATAACATCAAATAGTTCAAAAACCAATATTACCATGCAACACCAACATAACTTCGTTATAGGGGTAATAGATATTAGGTCAGCATTAACTCCCCTAGAAGCTCAGCTTCTCCTTAGACATTATGACATACTTTCACTGATTCATTTTTGTCTTGATTTTGATTACCTTTCTTTCTACAAATCATAAGAGTCTTCCTCTTTCCATCTTTAGAAGACATGTACTCCTATAAAGACTTGCTATATGTCTATTTTTGTTACATTTGAAATACTTTATAACCTTATTTTTCAAAATCACATCTAGTTTTGCTAACCATCTACATCTTGTAACTTTGTGGCCAAAATCATAACAGTTATAACATTGTTGATTCATGAAAGAATTTATTTCTTTCCTACAAATTGCCAATTTATGACCATATGCATTACAACCAAAATAGTAACCTTGAAAAAAATGATTATACCTGACTGTCTAATCGTACCAAGAAGGTGAAGATCTGAAAGTACTTTTGTTACTGTTATTAGCAGGGTGCAAGCACAAAGTTGGGTGCCAATTCCGCAGAAGTCCGCGGCCAAAAACAATTGGAAAACCAAAATGGGCACCCATGTTTTAAGAAATGGGTGCTTTTTTTGCTTCATGTGCCTGAGCCGTAAATATAAAATGGGTATCTATTTTAAAGTTTTGGTTCAGACGCCCGGGCCAAAATGGGCACCCGTATTTTAAAAAATGGGTGCCCATCTTGTAAAAGTATTTAATTTTTCTTTTAACCCATTTTGCAAGTCATTTTCACAACTTGCAAAATGGAATCACGTTTTGCAGTAGACAAGTGCCCGTTTTGAGAGGTACCGTTGACCCCCTTGCTGTCATTTTTCTGAGTTTGGGTACACATCATTGTTTTTTATTATTATTTTAATTAAAAATGTTATTTATTATTGTTTTTTATTAGTTTAATGTTAAAAAATATATTTTGATTATTGTTTAATGTTTAAAGTATTTTGAAAACTGATTTAATCCTAGGTAGAAAACTAAAACCTAAACCTAAACCTAACCACAACTGAAACAAGAAACCCTAGGTAGAAAAATAAAACCTAAACACAACTGAAACAAGATTGTAAACACTAGGTAGAAAACACAAATATAAACCTAGACACGACTGAGAAAACTTTGTAAACCCTAGGTCTAGGAAATAAACAATAAACTAACTAACTCTCTCTCTCTCTCTCTTAGAACTAGTTTAATATTTAATGTTCAATATGTATTATGTTTAATGTTTGAAGTTTGTTTTTTTAATAGGATTACAGTAAATTACATTATGTTTAGTTTTATTTTTCTTTGTAAATTATTCTAGAAAAAAATTCAAGACTTTCAAAACATAAAACCCTAGGTAGAAAACCTAAACCTAAACCTAATCACAACTGAAACAAGAAACTATAGGTAAACAACAATTTAAATGTAAACCTAGACACAACTGAAAAGAAAATTGCAAACCTTAGGTCCAAAATATAAATACTCTCTCTCTCTCTCTCTCTCTCTCTCTCTCTCTCTCTCTCTCTCTCTCTCTCTCTCTCTCTC
>MU224796.1:1944639-1969072 GCA_018584345.1 Thuja plicata | reverse complement strand
TACTCTCTCAAAAAATTTCAATCATCTTTTGTACTATTAGGTGCATGCCTATAGACAATATGAACAAACATTGTTACTTGCACTGAATTATAATATTGTGGTTGGATCTCATCTTGTGGTGCAAGTGCGTAGTTCTCTGTAAAGTCAACAACTGAAAGTATACTACCAATTGGAAATGTATTCTTCCATATACGAAATTGTCCATCAAGCCATCTAGCATTTTGGGAGTGTTTCACATATTTAGGTACAGCCTTATTCTTGAATTCATTCATAAATGCATGAACAATAACTTTTTTAGTAATTAGCTCACACCGTTTTCCAAACTTTCCATCCTTCAATGGATACTCAATAGTTTTAAATCTTTTTACATCAACTAATTGATGACCAAAATCAATTGAAAGATTTTCATGCAAACATTCATCTAAAAATGCAAGATTTCCACATACATCACATACACCAGAAACACATGCATTTAAAAGAAAAAATGCTCATTAGATGGGTTACAAAACATACTAATATAAATTTGTTTACAGTTTGAGGTGCTATATTTATACCACATTCTTGCAACATTTCATTAGTATACATGGTAGAACGTATAGATCAAAATACATCATAATGATAATGAAATTTAACATGAATTTTTCAACAACACGTTACTCTTTCCTTGTTAATCCTTACATACCATGGTTTACATTTTTCAAAAGATCTTTGACTAATAGAAATAGTTAACACCTTAACATCCAAATGTTTTTTATACAATTCGGTTTGATTCATATCCAGAATATATTTTGGATGTTGATCACAAATTTTTGAGCTGACTCTTAATTTAAGAACATCTCTAGCATTAAGTGATACTCTTGTATTATCATGCCAAAAATTTTCAATCAAAGTTTTGACTTCACCAGTAAGTTTCATGTCAGACCTCGGGAGTTTGCCACTAAAGCTCCACAAATGGTTTGCCAGATCACTTTCAAAGTTAACTCTTCTCTTTACAACTCTTGGCTAATTTTTACGATCAATATTAAGATATCCACTTATGTTTGTCATCATTCTTTTATCACAAGTAGTTTTGTTTACTAAAGTTGTTATTTCTCGTCGTGCCGCATTCCTATCTTTAGAATGACTTTTCTTTCTGATTATCTCAAAGGCACTAGCAATAGTTGATACAACTTGTTTTAGAGACTCTTCCTTCTTCTTAGATTTCACATAAATGCCTAACCTCTTCATCACTTTTCACATTTTAGTCATTTTAATTAGTTGTAACATTAATTTACATTGAAACCCAAATTTCTTATTATAAAAAAATTCTCTAAACAATTTAGTCACGTGTGTCCTAATTTGTCTCCATGAAACCAAACCAAGCAGATTGTCTAGCAAATCAGTTTTAATTTGAAATTGTTCATTCATTTCATTATCATTTTTGGGGGTTTCTTTCTCAATTGGTGTTTTTATGTCTACATCCACATTGTTGATCTCAATTGTCATTTGATTGTTGATTTCAATTAGGGTTTGAATTTCACTTTCAATTGGGGTTTGACATTCAGTTCCTTTATCATTATGATTAACATTACTAATTTGTGGTGTTTGATGTGCAATATAATATGTTACTTTTTTCAGGAAGAAAATCTAAAGGATTTAAAAAGTAACCCGCTATTACATAAAGATCAAGTTCTTTATCAGAATAAGTTTCATTTGGCTGTGAAGACATACCTGTATCCAACACTTGAATAGAAAATGCACCTGAATTTTATCCTATTGTATTTTATTCTTCAACTTCTGCATCCATCATGGTGTCCTCATTCTTCTCCTCTTCTGAAACGATTTTTGAACTCGATGCTCCAGGATTTTTCAGGTTTTGAATTCTTGCTCTTCTTTCTCATTGTCATTTTGTCTCCATCTCTCTATTTACTGCAACCTCATCAGCTGTCAGAAACTTTCTTTGGCTCTTTTTGCATTGCTTTGATCCCATGTTTGCACCAAAATTTGAATTCAAATTAATCCCTTCTTGTCAAATCCAGATTAAGACAAAAAAAGAGAATGTAGGTGAAAATATTCTTTCTGTTGTATCAATATGTCATAGCAATGATTGAATACTCAGCAATCATTAAGATTAGGCCCACAGTTAGTTTTCTTTCTCCAACGGGTCTTTCAAAAACTATCACCTATTATTTAAATAGAAATGGGCACCCATTTATAAAATGGGCCCTCGTTTATTAAACGGGTGCCTGTTTCTATTTCAACGGTCCAAAACAAAACGGGCACCCATTTTTTGAATTTAAAAACACAGGTGCCCATTTCTAAAAATTAGGAGCGGGAACCGTACCTATGCCCTAGTTTTTGTTAGGGACAGGCTTGGTCCCACCAAGTCTGTGCTTAACTTTGCAAAAATACAGCTAAGGCATTGACATTTAAAACTTGTGCTTTGTCGTAATTTTTTAGAGGTCTTCCCGAATGAATTTTTTGACGAAATGAAAAACCCATTTCAATTTATATTGTACATATTATAAAAATATAAATTTTGTAGTGATATGACTAATTTTAGTATTTTTTAAATATTTATTATGCCAAAGTGGTACCTAAAGTTGAAATAGTAAGGTTAACTAAAATTTTAATAACTTTTCTGATTTTATGTTTTTGGAAAAATGAATTATATGACATCAATCTACATAGAATTTCCCTCAAAATAAAAAAAATTCAAAAAAAAGTGAAATTTTCTTCAAATTATGGTGGTCGTACACTATAGATTTCAGAAATGTACTTTATAGTCAATTAAAAATTAATAAAAAAAAAAAAAACCAATAAAAAGTAAAAATATTCTCATCAATCTTTGATGATTTAGGTACCTTTCCCCAGAAGGATTTACAAAAATTCATTTATTTACTTCAAAATAGGGTGGTCGTACACGTGTGTCGTATGGTCCTGAAATAGGCATTTTGAAAAAGGGGTTTTTAACAATGCCTACTAAAATATATTTTCTACCATGTGGGTATTAAAAAAAAATTCATATTTAAAAACTATACTCTGAGCACTATATTTTCTAGTAGTGGTTTTCTGAGATTCAATCTCTAAAAGCCTCTAATTTTGACATCAATTGACAGAAATTTTGAAAAATAGGAAAAACAATTCCACTTTTTTCCCAAAAAGTGGACTCAAATTCTTGCTGGCACCCAGCATCTAATTTCATTGTCTCATTTGGTACAACATTATGATAATTCAAATCAATCTTCTTTCTAGGTGTTTTCTTGAATGTAAATTCCTTCCCATCCGTAGTAGTGAACATTGTCTTGTGTTCTGACCAAATTGAAGAACTTTGTCCTACCTTATATCCCAAACCTATAGGTTCCTTTGAATGTCTTTGTATGTACAACATCTCATATATAATAGGTTATTACTATTATCTAATTTTTTATTTTTCTTTGATTGGTTCTTGATATCTTCGAGTTCTTTCCTTAGAGTCACAACTTCACCTTCAAGCTTTAGACACTCAACCATTTGACCTCTAGATCATACCTTACCGCATCTATTATCTGTTTATGTTCTTCAATTTCAATTTTCTAACTTATGATCATATTATCTCTCATAGTTTTTCCTTCTATCGAAGAGTCGTTATTAGAATTTTTCTTTAAAGATGTAACCTCACATTCTAATTTGTTGCAAATTTCATCCTATTCTTTTAACCTTAGTTCCAATTCCTCTCCATTCCTTTTTCTAGCAACCATTTTAACTTTTAGGAATTCAACCATCTTTTTAGTATCATTATAATTTAGTATTACAACTTTGTTCACATAAAGACTTTCTTTTACACGTACCTTGATATCCTGATTTTCTTTTCTAAGGTTCTTAATTACCTCTAGGGCTGAAAGCAATTCTTCCTCAAGATAAATCACTCCCTCACCTTCTATTTCTTGATCGCTAGGGGCATCAACGATATATGTAATAATATTTAGTATCAAGATTATTAGCAAAATTATTAACATCATTTGAATCTAATTTTCTTTTAGGCATATCTTTCAACTTCTTATTTGTGCACCTTTTTCCCATAGTGTTCTATAACCAAGATCAAACCAAGACTGATAGACTTGACAGAGAGCAATGTAGTATGAACCAATACAAATGACTTAGAGCTAAAAATTTCCAAAATACCAGAATCAATCCCTTAGAATAGACCTATATGTAGGGACCCTACTCTCTGATACCACTTGTTGGAAGTGGATTGACTCTGAGAGGAGGGGTGAATAAGAGTGAAGAAATTTATTTTTCAAATGTAACACTTTACAATTTTTTCCAATATTGAATACCAAAACAATAAATGATGAATTTGTTAAGCTCATGTACTACTTGACTAAAAATTAAAGTGATCATCCAATCAATCATGATCAAATTTACATTAACCAATGTGTGAATAGTGAATGTACTGAAATACAATATAAGAAGATGACCTCAATAATGCAAAACATATGTTGATATAGCGAGACACAAAAACATGTTGATATGTTTGAACCAGTAACTATATGAAAGTATTAGAACATATATAAGGATAAAAATGAATCATGATATGAAGACACATGAGTCAAGTAGAAGCATCTCATAACACATATTTTGTGTCGGGTGGAAAACCCTCAAAACAAAACCGGTTTTGTCATAGTGTGAAAAACCACTCCAAACTCTGTAACTTTTATTGAGCACCAACTCTTTACACCATTCTGCAACTCCAACTGCAAGGAGCACCAACCCCTTCTTTTCTTTTTATTTTACAATGTGTAGTACATCAGATTAAATATACAATGTGTAGTACATCAGATTAAATATACATATAAATAATCATATGAATTTTCTTTCAGTACAACTTCTTATTCCACATACAACAAAGTATGAATATGCTTCTTTTTAATTCCTTCTATATATCTGTCTTTGACACATACACATACTCCCTTATATATAGATACATTAGAATTTTATATTCACTATCTCATTTATAGTTGCATCAAACTTGCAACAGTTTCTTAACAAACCCTCAAAGATGGGTAGCAGATTTTTACTTCAATTCTTCCCAAAAGATCCTCATAGTTGTAGATAAATGAAATGAATGGATACCACAATCATATTCTAAACCCTCTATTAGGGTTAAAAAAAATTAAACTGAATAATTCATTGAATCCAACTATCACATTTGAAACTGATTGCTCAAACTGAAAAACTACCAAATCTCTTTATAAAACTTGCCCATGGTCTTAAAAGAGACATTAATAAAAAGAAAATGTTGTCAACAATTCTTCAAATAACTTCCAAGATGATGCCAAAAATAAATAACCACTGTGAGGTAGTACCCGTTACAAAGAATGACTTATGTTGATGCCGAAATGAATCAAGAAACTACTTAGGATAAAGAAAAATTTGAAACACCCAAAAAAAATGGCTTGAGCTCTCCACTAAGGATTCATAACTGACGTTTCTTAGTGTAAATAATTGAAAATTATCTGAACCTTAAAAGATCTCTCCATGAGAATGTCCCTCATTGATAGCACAGCAACATAATAGAAACGGTCTTAAAAAAAATCTCCAAGAGAGTATTCCTCATCAATACCACAACAAAAAAAGAAAAAAATGTTAGTAATTATCCAAACCCAAGAGTAAAATAAATTGTTCAAGACGACCCTGAATCATCAAAGTTGATCATAGTCAAACCAATAAATACCTGCCTGAACAACATCTTTGCAACCAAAAATTACATCATTTTACTCAAAAGAGATCAATGAATAATATACCTGAAACCCAAACTAGTAGTTCTTCTTCAAAAAGAATCATGGCAGTGGCGCTTCATATCATAGGGTTTGTGTTTGACAAAAAAAATCATGATGCCTTATCAATATCCTTTACAATATGTCTTTTGAGTAAAACAAATAAAATTTGAAGTCCACCATCCATTTTCGCCAACTAGCAATTTACTGACCAATTTAACTATCAAAATGAGTCAAGTAACATAACTCAAAGGTAACCACAAAGTTAGTAATGAATGACCACTTTCATCATGCCTGTCATGTATTACTAAACTATTGCAAAATTTGTCAAGTGTACAAGTTATCACATTGCCAGTTACATCATTATAGCCAATATTACAATTGTCTTTGACTTTTCAAAAGACCAATCAATATACACCTTTGCATCAAGGACAATATAAAACGTAACGAAGGATGCAAATTGGGGCATCTTTCCTGGAAATAAAACTATGCTATGAAATCAGTTTGATTACCATTTTGTAGGAAGGGAGGAAATTTGAAATAAATAAACTTACAAGAACCACACTTATCAAACATGTTAATAATGCTATTCAAAATAACAGTAGGCTCATGGTCGATCTCTTATGGGTGCCGACCAACTGTTAACCGAGGAAGGGCATGAAATGGGTGCATTGCCTGAAGATATGGAGGAATGGATGGTCCAATAGTTGCGGAATTGATTTAATGGGTTTTTTTAAAGTTACTTGTAGTCAAGGAAAAAAAAATTAGGGGTAGATATTATAGTGGGTAAAGTGCATTTAGAAAATCTGCAAAATCATGGCTATCCACGTATGCCTTTCTCTTATGTTTTTTTTGAAGATTTTTATAGATTTAGGTCAGTTCAGAGTATGGGCAAGTATGGTTTGTCTTGGATAATAGGAGCCATTTTTTGTTTCCAAACTATGTATCTATTTTTATATTATTTATATTTTTATATAGGCTTTTTTCCTTTGTTAAAAAAAAGGAATTGCATTTGATAAAGAATTTCAGGAAAACCATGAAAATGATGCAAGAGTAGAGATTCTTATGAATACAAGAGTGGAACTCCTCAACATCATTTAGAAAGCTAAATGTTTGAAAAATTGACTCAAAGATATGACATCTCATGGAATGTAGCAAAGAAGATTAAACATATACCAAAACAACATTAAACAATGGATACACGACCTATAAAGGCAAATAGCCAGTAATGATGACCAAAAGCATAACCAAACAGCGATAAAAGATGCCAAGGTGGGGTGAAAAAACTACATGAATGGTTGTATAGCCGACATGGTCCAAATGGGAAACTCATTAATAGTTTTTCTATAGGGAACCCGGACTCAAACACTATCAAACATATTTCATTTTAAGGTCACACTTTCTCAGTTTAAAAGATTGATCATTTATAATAAATTCATTGAGTTCAAGACCTTACTTGAGAATGCTGGCTGAGAAATCTTTTTTTTTGGTTTGGTGCCATCTTTTTTTTTGGTGGATATTCCTTTCTCCTATTTTTCCACTCTCGTGATCTTTTTGTTTTCTTTCTTTTCCAAGTAAAGTACTCAAAGGGAAGAATCATTTAAGGATTTCAAGATAGGAATGATTAGCAAGTTTTCAAAAAGAGATACTAGAAATCTTGCATGATTGTCAAATGAGAAGAGTTGTATCTTTGTATCCTGGATATGATGATCAATTCTTCTCAAAATAAAGGAAAGATTGGTAGTTGTAGTTTAAGTCTCTACTCTTTGTTAATGAAAAACTAGCAACTAACATCTCAAAATGTCCACCCTTGTAAGTTCTGTTGGAAATCATTGGCATTATGATAATTTTTGTCATTGATGTCAAATAGAAAATGAATTACTATCAGACAGAAGGAAGAGTTATCAGAATAAGGAGGTCAAATATCGAAAGCCAACCACTATTGGTCGTAAGGAAAATCATGAAGCAACTGACAAGAGGAAGAATAGGAAAATTATTTATGAAAAGATTGAGATTAAGTTTATGATTAACAATAAGATCAAAGGTTAGGAATGAAGGAAAAATGAAGGAGATTCAATGATAAAAGCTTACAGAATAGATTATGAAGAAGAGGAGTTGATAAGAAGTTACGAGGATGAATTGAGAAGACAAGTGAATTGAAAGCAGAGCAGAGAAGAGATCAAGATTTAGAGCATAAGGGATCTAAAAATATTTGGAAGGAAGAGCATATAGGTCAATTACTATCTTGTGAAGAATCCTAATAGTTTCTACAAGGTATTGTATATCCCTTAACCAGGTAGTCTCTAACATGACTAATAAGTTCATTTTTGTGTGAGCTTTTTGTAAATCCTTTCATAGGGTGAATGTCATATAGGCGGGATTAAATCTCTTAGTGGAGTAGTCTTAATATGACTATAGATACACTTAAAAATGTATCAGTCACTCCTAATCAGGTGAGTCACTCAGAAAGTGACATTGTAATCCCTAACAGGCAAAAAAAAAATTCTTCAGTGAAGAGTTGTGGGTGCCATCCCCACCACAATTTTTCCCTCTGACCAAGGGTTTCTACGTGACCTGATATCTATGTGTTATGGGTGTGTGGATTTGATTATGTGTTACTATTATTTACTTTACATTTTTAAGTTACAACATATTGGTAATATTGTGGACACCATCAGTTAATGTTACTATTAGTTGATGTTTAATCATTTAAAGTTAAATCATGTGCAAAGGAGGTATAATTTTGTTAATAATGATTCACCCCCCCCTCCCCCCCCCCTCTCGGTACCTAATCTTTCCAATTTACACTTGGTATTAGAGCATAGTTATCTAGAGGGAAGTTTAATAGCTTGAGAGTAGATCTTAGAGTATGGAGAGATATAACAAAGAGAAAAAAATGGAAAAAATCTTGGATGAAGCCTTGGCACAAGTTGATCTAAAGAATAATTTGAGACACTCATTCGCCAAAAGGAAGGAACTCTAGGAAAAATTACAGATAACATTTGATAATATTGAAGATCTATTGGAAAATAGTACAAATATGGAAGAATTCAATGTTGTAGTTGAGGAATTGATGGAAAGGAACAATACCCTAGAGGATGATCTAACTGAATCCCGAAAGGAACTTGAAAGTCAAGCCATAAGGTGACGGACGTATGGGAAAATATTAGAACCATAGAAGATTCCCAAAAAGACCTTGAAAATGGAAAATAAAATCTTGAGAAATCTATCAGAGACAAAGATGATATCATTTAGATGTTACAATAGGAGAACAACACGTTGAAAGAATTTCTACATGGTACAAATGAAGAAAATAGACTAATACTTACCAAGAATGAAAATCTAAGAAAGGAAGTTGAAACTTTGAAGAACAATCTGGAAGTTGAGAAAGAGGTTAATGAAAGAATCACTAAGTTTGAGTTCAGCATGCAGAAGGTGGATGAAAAATTAAAAAATCCAAGATGAACAAGAGACAAAACCGGCATAGGATATATCGGTGATAGCAAATTTGAAATTGATGAATCATCAAAATTGGTAAGAGAGAATATATCACAAGAGCAAAAGGAATCAATCATTACACATGGTAGGAAATCTACTAAACCTACATGTTACAACTATGGAAAGCTTGGTCATACATCAAATTTTTGTAAAAGAATATCGGTCAATATTTCAAGAGGTACACACTTTCATGGACATTCCTACAATTGTGATAAGTTTGGACATCAGGAAAAAGAATGAAAATCAAGAGATAATAGCACCTCATGAGAAGGTCTCTTTGAAGGTTACTGTTACACATGCAGTCAATATGGACATAAAGATGAATAGTATAGAATGAGAAATCTAAGAAGAAATTCAGGACTATTGAGATCAACAGGAATGGTATGTTTCATTTGTCATAAGTACGGTCATATAGCATAAAACTGTTGGTACCGACAAGCTAGAAATAACTGACAAGACAGAAATGAAAACAACAAAGGAAAAATAATAGCAAATCAAGAATAGGTTAGGAATGATATGAAGAAGATTCGGGTCAAGAAGGAAGAAATCCATGAGCAAAAAGATAACCCTCCAACCTCAAGTCTGGAGGATTCATCATCAAACTAAGAAAGTAATTTTTTCTTAGGGACCTAAAAGAAATTGTTAAATCTATTTGTCCCTTTAAAAAAAGATTATGAATTGAATTTTATATCAGCATGGAAAGATGTAGTAGAACTCATACTGAAAATAGTTAGTAGTAGAAATTATTTCTTTATCATTTTGAAGATATACAGTTATTAGTGAAAAAGTTTAGTTATCGAATAGAAGGAATGATTATCAGTAGAAAATTTACTGTTGAGAGCATTTATTATCATAATAGTCATTCAAGCACTTTTTGGTTAATAAATATGTGTTGATGCTATTCATTTGCTACTCTACTTTTCCAAAACAATCATTTGGGCAGTATCTAATAGCCTAGAGAAATCTATTGCAAACTATTATTAGTAAGAAATTATTAGAGAAGTGATCAAGATTATTTTCATGCCCTAGCTACCAGAGTTGCAGAAAAGCCCTAACAGACATCTTGCCAGATATTTGAAGTTTTCTAGTTTGCAGAACAAGATGGAAGAAAGAATTGAAAATCCATTAGTATCAATCATGAGCTAGCACCTAAGTTTAAGTTGTGCCCCCTCGAGGCAGCAGAAAAGGATAGCATTGGAGCCCTATCATCATTACCATAGAGGGTAATGTTGATTGAAGACATAAGAACATGTATTCATAGATTTTTTTTTGAATTGGGTTGTGCATATATTAAGAAGATATACTATGATGAGTTATGTAAAAACAAAGTGTCGAAGGATGGTCATAAGCATTTGGAATTGAAAGGATTAATAGACATGGTATTTATGCCCAAAGTTTTTACTGAAGATTGGATTAGATATGTTTTGAGCCGCGTACATGATGAATTTTTTGGTTAGATAGAGACAAGCTAGTTAGAATAACAAAGTACCTAATTCAAATGGTAACTGTTTTACCGGTTGAAGGAAAAGAAGGTACCCTATGACGAAGTAACATCAATGAGCTGAGGATAATAATAGAAACATCCAAGGATGGAAGAGAAATAAGAGTAGACAAGGTCAAAGAGTTAGAAACATGCTTTGCAACAATGATCATTGGATATAAAGTCTCCCAGTCTAGTCGACCAAATAGCATACTAGGTAGCACTATGTATGTAGCCTACGAGATAGCCAAATTAGGTAATAATTATGATTTGTTAGACATGGTGCAAAACTAGCTATTTGCTTGAAGAAGGATTAAAAAAAGAGGTTAAGTTCATATCACTACTTGTTTGTTTATAGTTTTATGTTACGAACTTCTTTCCTAGAATAGGCATGAAGTGAATTGGAGCAAAGATAAACTGGTAATTTATCAAATCAATGATTATATTGAGAATAGGAGATGATTTTAATAAGATTATGTGGGGATATTTCAAAGAATTTTAAATTAAAATACAAGAACACTATCAGATACCCTCATTGGTAGTAGAGAAGTATAGAGATTCTATTTATTTTCTTGTAGACACTGATACATGCAAAATCCATCTAGTGGAACCAAAGACATCTTGGGTTCCAACATTCGGTTATGAAGTTACAACAAAGGATATAAATGGATGTGATGAATACATTTTGAAGCAACCAAAGGATACAATAGTCAAAATATTTGGTACATATGAGGAAGCTTACAAAAGGATTATATTAGATATTAAGAAGCCTAAGATTATGAAGAAGAAAGAACAAATGTTAAATAATTTGACAGCTAAGTATGGAAGCGGTGAATATGAAAGTAGTGCATGAAACTAGAGGAGATAGAAGAGAAACCACAAGTGAATTCCCTACCAGCTATTCAAGAGATTAAGGATAGTGAAGTTCAAGAAGTGGAATTAGAAATGACTACACCTACAACTATCGGTAAAGAAGAAAAACATATTGAGGAGACATCAAAAAGGAAAGTGCCTAAAAAGAGGCAATCACAACCTCAAGTATCTAAGAAGAGAACTACTAGGAGTTGGAAAAAGACTCCCCCTGATACTGTGAAGCAAAGTGATATAAATGAAGAGGGTACTAAATCAGAGATGGAGATCATGACATGGGGAAAGTGATCAGGTAGAAATCAATTCAAGATTCGCTCGAACCCTATTTAAATGGTAGAGTATATAAATGAGACATGATTAGTTCAAAGAATCAATCCCACTGCCTTTGCAAAATTCATAGAGGAAGATAAGAAATTAATAGAAGACACTATTATCATACATTTTATTAAGTACAATAAATATCCTAGAGATGTGAAGGATAATGTTCCCAGAGAATTTTATGAAATTTTATTTATAAGATGGGATTCATAGAGTTGAGGAACTAAGAACAAAAATATTGAAGAATCTATTACCAAAGTTATCAGAGAATGATGTCAAAGTATACATGCATAAGTACAAGCTAGAGTTTAGAACAAAAATATTAACAACTATCATTCTAGTAAATGATGAATCTGTATTAGAACAAGATATAACTGAATTGTGGAAGAAAGTATTAAATGGAGAGAAAAATTGAGCCTATGCAGAGGCAAGCTCCTCAAATATTGATGATATTTTTATTGTAAATGAGATAATAGGAAATGCACCTAATGCAAATGATATGTCAGCAACCAAAGATGCAGTTATTATTGAGGACATTAATAAAGAACCTGAGAAGTCAACTGAGAAAAAGGAAGATTTAGCACAAGTTTCTATTGGAAGAGAATATGATAAATTTATTATAGAGAAGACTACAGAGGATCAACAAAGTCATAACAAGTCACTCCACAGGTAATGCATCAAGGAAATTTAATAGACCCTTTACTACAAAGTATAGAAGAAATATTACAGGAAATGAAGAAATAAGATGGAGTATTACATGAGTAGAACCCCATATCAACTGAGTAGCAACATTCACCTACTAACATGGAACATACAAATACTGAGAAGGAAACCAGCACCGAGAAGCAGAAAGATACAAAACATATCAGTGATAAGAAACTGGACACCAGTGAAAAACATCCAGATGAAGAAAAGAAAGATGACGCAGAACAAAATAAAGATGAGAAGAAAGAAGAAGGAGATGAAGATAAAGATAAAGATGAAAAGAAGGAGTAGAAAGATGCAAGAGATAAGAAAAGAGAATCAAAAGAAGAAGAGGAAGAAGATGATGAGAATGCAGATGATGACAGCCTTGAGTTTGAGATACTCAAACAAGATATGAGAAAACTGAAGAAGAATAAGGATAAAGAAGAATACGTAAGAGTTCTAGATAAGAAGGCCAAATTGGATAAGGAAAAAGAAAATAAACAAAAGAAAAGAGTTTTGATTAGAACATTAGATCTATTTAAAGATCTTATGCCAGATGTTATTATGGATAAGAAAGAATCATTAGTTCACCAGTTGAAAGTTTACATTGATGAGATAAGCCAGTTAGGATAAGATTTGGAGGAAAGAATAACTAGCAACGCAACAAAGAAACACGAAGACAACATTGTACATCAATTGTTAACCAAGATTGCAATTTTGAAAGCTGAATTATCAAAGGTTATTGTAAAATTGAAGGAAATTTTGAATAAAGCTACAACAATATACACTAGATTGTGTAATTTTGCAAAATTTATAGAATATGTTTACAATAAGATTAAAGGAAATCATAATGAGCTAGCACAACATATCGGCAATCTCCAGCCTATAGAAAATTTTATGGACCATTTATTGAAGATGGGGGAGACTATTTTAAAGGAACGAGAGCCAACAACAAAGAGAGAAAGCCAACATGTGTGGATAATGGAATTACAAGGTATAATAATTCCACATATAGATATTATTAAGGCTAATGTTACAATGACAGAGAAAATTGTGCAAACACTAGAGTTAAGTGATGTGGACAGTCTTGAAGTAATCACTTCAAATTTAAATAGATATATGATCAGATTGAAAACACTACAAGAATCATGGGAAATAATTTTGAAGAACATGGGAGACATGTATAAATGTATCATGGCTAAACTATAAGCAACCCTAAATTAGGATGCGCCAATTACAAATATCATATGGCATTGAGTGCCAAAAAAGGGGAAGTATAAGAAAAGGGGAAGTATAATAATAAATCTACGTGAAAGTAGAAGACAAAAAGAGAGAGGTATATCAGCATATATAGGACATATGACATATGACAAAGTTTTTTCCATCAATGCCAAAGGGGAAGATTGTTGGAAATCATTGGCATTATGATAAGTTTTGTCATTGATGTCAAATAGAAAAGGACTTAATATCGGACAGGAGGAAGATTTATTAGAATAAGGAAGTCAACTATCAAAAGCTAACCACTGTCGGTCGTAAGGAAAATTACAAAGCAACGAACAAGAGGAAGAATAGGAAAATAGTTTATGGAAAGATTAAGATTAATTTTTTGATTAACCCTAAGATCAAAGGTTAGGAATGAAGGATGAGTGAAGGAGATTCAATGATAAAATATTACGAATCAAATTATGAAGAAGAGGATTTGAGAAGAAGTTACGAGGATGAATTGAGTAGAGAAGCAAATCAAAAGCAGAGAAGAGAAGATAATAGAGATTTAGAGTGTAAGGGAACTGAAAAGATTTGGAAGGAAGTGTATATAGGTCAATTACTATCTTGTGAGGAATCCTAATAGTTTCTACAAGGTATTGTAAATCTCTTAACCGGGTAGTCTCTAATAGGACTGATAAGTTCATTTTTGTGTGAGCTTTTTTTAAATCTTTTAACAGGGTGCACACTATACAAGCGGGATTAAATATCTTTGCGGAGTAGTCTTAATAGGACTATAGATACAATTAATAATGTATTATTCAGTCCTAATCAAATGATTCACATAGAAGGTGACATATTGTAAATCCTAACATGCATTTAATATTTTTTCTGCAGTGAAGTGTTGTGGGTGCCATCCCCACCATAGTTTTTCCCTCCAACCAAGGGTTTTTGCGTGACCAAAAATCTATGTGTTATGGGTGTGTGGATCTGATTATGTGTTACTATTATTTACTTTAAATTTTTTAGTTACCATATCGGTAATACTATAGACACTATTGGTTAGTGTTACTATCGATTAATGTTTAATGGTTTAAAGTTCAATCAAGTGAAAAAGAGGTATAAGTTTTTTTATACTAATTCACCCCCCCTCCCCTCTCTCAATACCTAATCTTTCCAATTAAAAAATTCAACAATGCATGTTTAAATACATCCTTTACTCTTATATTAATTCTACACTAATTTAAAAGGCACACAAAATATTTTAAGTGATTTATAATTATTATTACTTTTACACAATCTTCTTTCAATAAAGCAATTAACTTTTAATTTTTAAAATAATTCATTATTTTGGTATCGACCTTAATAAAATAAAATAAAAAATAATAATTGCTAAAAATAAATGGTTATGGCATCCTTCTCCCCTTAGACAATGCATCATCTCGATGCATTATCAAAATTAAGCATCATATGAAAACAAAGATATCAAGGTTCATATCTAATATAGTTTGTGCTTTCATCTACTAAGTGCAATTTTTACATAATTTGAATTATTGCAATATACAAAAATCATCAACGTAATTCCTACCAAATTCCACACCTAGCATGGTTGGCAATTTTTAGCTAGTGTAATGTATCCTAAATTTCATTTTTGTAAGCATTCCTAAAAATAATGATTCAAGATGTATACTTATAGAAGAAAAAATCCAAAGGCAGCGTAAACATACATTTGAGGCATGCACCCTTAAGATAAACAACACACATGAATCAAATAATCATTTCAAGAACAATTTATGTGTGAGTGTGTGAATTCCATTACTACCCTTCAGTTTTACAAGGTTAGACAACCTATCTCTGACAATATTTCATTTCTTGTGATGTGTTGCTCTATTTGTTTTTGATTAGAAAAAAAGCAGCAAGAGGGTGCTGGCCCATGGTACAACAAAGCAGAGTCACAATGAACATGTTAACAACACATTAACAGGAACAAAGGAAACTACAACAACAACTACAGTCAAAGAGCAGTTAAGGGGGAAAATCAATGAACCAATAGAAAGCCATATTCAGCACACCATGATAGCACATAGTCTGCACATGACAACACATTGACAGCACCTTAGGATGCACAATGACAGCACCTTGAGCCCCACCATAGCCCTGACAGTCGAGCATAACACAAGTTTCAGTCTCCCAATGCACCTCTAAAGCAAAGTGTTCCACCTCAATAGGAACAAAGCAAAAAGCCCCAACACTCTCCACCTCCATAGGAGAATCAGCCCTCTTCAGAATCTCGCACGAACACTCCACCTCAATAGGAAGTTGATCCACCTCCATAGGAACCATGAAGAAGGAAGACGACTGTGTGTACGATGCTCTATCTGTTGCAAACATAGGAACAACATAAAAATATCAGTCCATGTTTTTATCATAATCAAGATCAAAATCTAAAACTAACATTCCCTTTCTTAATTCTTTTAACAAGTATAAATAAATATGCACAATAAATTAAAATCACAACATAACACACACATACCTATGCTTACTTTACCATACCTTGGAATCACAATGAACTAAACATGTTACTAGGTAGTACTTTGTATCGACATTCCTATCATGTTATGATATATGTACTCATAATATTGTTATCTCATTCACAATGTCAATACCTCAAGGAGGAAATATTTCAATATTCAATATTCAGGATATAACATGTATTCATTTACATATTACAAATCTTCAAGTAAAATTAGTTTTAGATCACAACTTGATCATAAGTAAATGATAATAAAAAAATCATTCATACATCCTATCTAACATGGGGTATTTACTAACTTGATAGATCATCCATGCGTTCTCACAAATCACCTGTAAGGTTAGTGGATCCATTTTTTCTATTCATGTGACCTAGGTCATCATGCCATCTTGTCAAAGCAAGTCTCAAAATAAATATTAACTCAACTCAACATATTAAATATTTGTCCATCTCTACATCAATGCAAATCAAACCATGTTACATCTTTAACATAAATAAACATTCATAATTCCATTTATATAAATGTGCTTAATCTATGAATAAGCACAATATGTGTTCTATTATGGCACATTTATGGCCTTCTAACCATGTATTAATCATGGTAGGTAAATAGATAATAAAATGCATTTAATGAAGTATTTTATTTCCATAAACTCTGAAGGACACTCTACAAATAGAAAGATATAAAAGATGGTTGAGGCATTTCTCCTCTAACCAATAAATCCTAACACTTCCTTGGGATTCTACCTACTCGCAAAATTCCCAACCCTACAATGCCTAGCAGCCTAGAAATAAAAAGGGCAAGGGGTATCTCAGTGGAGCCTGATGTACTCCCATGCAATCCATACCATGAATATGCAATGCCTAGAAATTAGGATATGATAGAGAGTTATTACCAGAGAATTATCATTCAATAGTTCCTGCTAGGCTTGGCTCATCTCCTCCCATCAATAAATCACTTTGGCCAAAACCTATAATATAATAGTGAACCTGAGAAAGAGGATCACCTTCTCTTTTGCACATAATTTGCTTTTCCATATTCGACACCCTTACCAGAAGGTAAGGTTTCCAAATACACATACAAAGTAAGTAAAGAATGCAAACTCATGCATACTATTCTATTTTCTTTCCATGTAATAACATGTTAAACAAAAAGCATGGAAGTCACACAAAAAGTTGACTAGTCAAAAGAATCTATGCCTTTCATCAAGAATAATCTCATAATTCAACCCAACTTGTTAAAATGAAACAAAATACATAAGAAGGGGGTGTCAACCATCCTATCAAGAACACAAATAGTGAATCAACACAAAATAATTCTAATTCAATTACATCAAGAGATGTTGACCTACTTATCGAACATTGAGTACATCAAAATAATAAGTCAAGTTCAAATACCTTGAATATAATTTTACACAATGCCTCATGCATAATAACTCATGTGCTATTAATATCAACTAGGGTCATAAAACATACTCCATGGACTCATGTATCTCAAGAATATCCATACAATGCTCCTCATAGCATCAAACCTCAAATTCTATGCACATTGATCAATGTTAATTATTGCATACAATGTGTATCTAGTATCCACAATAAGGTTCATAGTAATTTACTTTGAATATTTCATAATAGATAAAACAAGGTTCAATCATAATGTGAATGCAAGCATAAGAATCGGTATGTTCTCCACAATCTACTCCCTTACACATTCTATAAATATTCCATATTGAACATGCTAGAGAACATCACATCATAGGAATAGCAACATAGAATTCATGTCCTAGCCACCTCATAAGAAATCTCAAAATCAAAGTTCACAAATTTTAATTCAAATCCCAAAAGTTGTGTGCAAAACCAATAGAAATAAGTGTGAACAAGAACCATATTTGATAGATAAACAAAAAATTTGGTGGATAGATGGTCTGAAGAAAAAATAAAAATTTCAAGATAGCTCTTCATCACTTTCAAATTTCATCAAAGTTGTAATAAAATAACCAATTCACATAAACATAGTGACTAACACTGACCACAATGAGGGAGTAGAAGCTACATGACACATTGCATCCAAGATGTGCTAAAGAACATGACCAAACATCTAGAAACATATTTCTCAAAGATTACATCACTATGTAATAACACATGTCATTGGTTCATGCAACATAAGCTTGATAAATCTATCTTTTTCTTTTTGTGATGTCATGCATCCCTAAATGAAAAATGAATCATGCATAGACATTTACAAAATTTCAATGAGCTTTATTTTCATAGATGACATACCAAGTTATTTTTCCAAGATACTCATGAAGATCTAGTATCGTAATTTTTTTCTTAAATGATCTATCTCATCATTTCATTTCATTTTATTTTCCTTCCATCACCCATGCTAAAAGTATCACTTTATCAATATCATGCTCTCTTTTTTTTATCACAAGTCAAGTCTTAATTTTTGGCAAGCACTCATATCCTTACTGCAAAAGTCAATCATAAATTAAACACACAAATAATTCCTAGAGGTTTAACTTTTTTCTTGCTTCATGCATATATAAAAATAGGCATTTAACTTTAACTACATCACTCACATAATATATTTCACTTTTCTCACATATTCTATAGTTATGCAATTTTAGGAAAAGCACAATTGCACCAATTTATGGTACATGGTTAATCAAGCACTTCATAAATATTTCCCTTTTACAGTGAAAAGAGAAAGAAAGGAAAACCATGAAGCCTCACACACACATAAGAGATAATGCACTAAAAGTGATTATTTTTACTTTTATAACACTAAGAAAAAGATATCATTAACATTCTTGTCAGGATTAACCATAGCTCGGAGACTCTCTCTACTCCATTATTCTAGTTGATCCACATTACTCACTATCAACTCAAAGAACTAGCACACACTTACATACTCTAAACACTATTTTACTTGAGGTTTGTGCGATCAAGAGTCGCAACTAAGCATAGTGAACTCAAGGCCCTAGAGTGGAACCCGGAGCTTTAATACCACATGTAAGGACTAATTTTTATCACATATGTCACATCACCAATAAACTAAAAATAAGGAAGTCAATCAATTTAGTCAAGTGTTGAATCCACATATCGACAAGTCAAAATAATTTCCATTTTAATTCCATGAAAAAGTACAGGGTTCAACGAGCTTGTCGAACCAAATAAGAAAATGATGAGTCCATAAACAAGTGAAAGGTCTCCACCAAAACTATCGAACACACCACTAGTATATCAACATGAGATATTGCATCAAAATAAATAACCATCTCAACAAACCAGTCAAAATTAATAGCTTACAAACTATGAATAATTTTGACCAACTTGTGAAAAACATCAATGTATGACAATAAGAATAAACCCAACAAGAACTTAATTTACATATGACACAAAGATTTGTACAAGAATCATTGACTAAACTAACATAAGTATACATATATTATTACAACCAACCACTGAGTCGATTAAAAGGAATCATAATGCACCAAATGAGAAGACCCTCCTAATTTGAACTCCACACATGTATGTTTAACACAAAGACATTGAGGGAAAGAATATTATAGGAGTGCATTTCTACCATACCACGAAGCAATTATAATTCCCTAGAATATTTCATATCATGAAAGATACCCATCCTAGCTTGAGATAGTCTAAGAAAGAAAAATTGATAGGAGTAATGGAATTCGTGCAATACAACATGTCTCTTCCAAACACTAAACTAATGAGATCATTTCATAGCATTCAACTCATGTCAATCGATAAGTGTCCCTAGAGGCAAGCATATCATGAATTCATCGAGCATAAGAAATATATTGTATATAAGAAGCAAGTTAAGCCACAGAAGGAATACTTTCTCTATTTGATACTCTTTCCTATAATTTTGATTCCATCATAACATAGGGAAAACAATGGCATAATCGATTCCTACGCATGGGGAACACAAATTTTCATTTATACATATATCACTTTTATGAAATAAAATACAAGACACACTTCTTATATGCATAATTAACCCATATTTTATGAGAGTATACAGATTTGCATTGGTCTAGACTCACCCATATGTCTATGGATGCACTCATATTCACACAAATGCATTTACATAACAAAAAGGGATATTCGATAACACTATCCACACCTAGCCCTTTTAGCATCAATGCTAAGAGGGTAAAAAAATAACAAATAAGTGATACAAAAATATCATCTTTTAATATCACTAGCATGCAATGAATTGCCATAAAGGGGATGAATGAGATAAAATTCCTCTCCGACTCCTGATTTCCGCCACTATGATAAAGGCAATTGGAGGCAAGGATTAGAGGCATGATGGAAGAGGGTTGTGATAAGAAGAATTTGTGAGTTTAAGGGATGGAGTGGAAAGTGTGAGGTGGTTTCAAAGATGAAAATGGAAGAGGATGATTGAAAAGATCAAGAGGAAATTCCTCTATCTTTATTCCTAGGACTCTTGCACTTTTTCAAGGATTTTGAAATGAAGAACCCCTACATTACATATCACATCCATGACATTCACCAAGAGTGAATGTGTAATCAAGACAAATGTTATAATGTCTCAAACCCATGAACCATTAATGTTTATAGAGAAACTTAATTCAATAATAATATACCAAGATGAAAATAGTGTTTACCATTTATATAATCCCAAAATCTTAATTGATAATAACAATAATAACTTTCACATTTTCAAATAAAAAGGGAATTTCATAATTTGAGAACACCATTTCACCTAAATGAATTGGACATTTATAAGCTAAATGCCAACCACAGGTACACTAAAAAGGTCCTATGAAGATGTTTATCACGTTCTCAATTGTATGAATAGTATATGAAACTCCTGCACTCTAAGAGATTTGTGTAGAGTCCTAAATTCTCTGTGGTTGTAGACATGCATTTTCCCCCCGGGGAATAAATTAATGTCACCTCTAATTAAAAGAAAGTACTATTAAGGAATATGGATTTGAATGATTATGATCTAGAAGAGCCACCTACCTCATAACATGATGCAATATAAAATAAATGAACTTCACATTTCATCTACAAAATACAGGTTTCAAAAGAAGAGTTACCCACGCAGTGTTTCCCTTAAGCCTTCTATAAGGGAGCTTGATTGTTGTTCTCAAGCCTGAGTTTTTCCTTTCCTCACAGGAAAATTTTCACAAACAGTGTATTCACATGTAATGTAAAAATTTTGAGGAAGCCCGCACCATTTACTACATGAAAGAATAAGACACTTTGTGGAATATGACTATAACAGCAAACAAAAGACACGGGTTCTGTCATAATGAACTCGCACTGAGACTACACGAAATAATTGGGTGGATGACCTAACAACAAGTTCGGCAATCCTTGCCGGTAATCTCGCTACCTATGTTATAATGGAAGTTTTAAAATAGGATAAACACACAAACTTGTTAGAGATATACATCACCCTCAATAGCAGTTCGACTGTTGGAGATATACATCACCCTTAGTAGAAGTTTGATTGTTGGGTGCCTCAGAGAGAAAAATTAAAGGAATTAAGAATCCCTGAATGAATCGTTTTAAACTTAATATGAAAGCCAGTACATTAGACTTAAATGTGCATACGATGAAAGGAACAAAACACAGGTTGAGCATAGAAATGTCATCTTTTCTAAGTACACACATATCTGCATAAAGATGACTCAAAGAATCTTGCAAACAAGGATATGTGATTTATTTATTTTTCTTGGTTTTATCAAGCAGAACATAAAAATATAAAAAAAGCGTTGGCTTAAATAACCATACATTACAGATTACAAAGCAAACTAAAGATAATGGGGGATACAAATTAGGGCTTCTTTCCTGGAAATAAAACTATGCTATGAAATAAGAATGATGACCGTTTTGTAGGAAGGGAGTAAATTTGAAATAAATCAACTTACAAGAACCGCAATTGATAAAGAATTTCAGGAAAACCATGAAAATGATGCAAGAGTAGAGATTCTCATGAATGCAAGAGTGGCGCTCCTCAACATCATTTGGAAATTTGAATGGTTAACAAAATGCCTCAAAGATGTGACATTTCATGGAATGTAGTGAAGAAGATTAAACATATACCAAAACAACATTAAATAATGTATGCACAGCCTATAAAGGCAAATAGCCAGTAATGATAACCAAAAGAAAAACCAAACCGCGATAAAAGATGCCAAGGTGGGGTGAAAATGCTACATGCATGGCTGTATAGTCGACATGTTCCAAAAGGGAAACCCATTAATATTTTTTCTAGAGGGAACCCTAGCTCAAACACTATAGAACCTATGTCACTTTAAGGTCACACTTTTTCAGTTTAAAAGATCGATCAGTTATAATTAATTCATTGAGTTCAAGAACTTAAATGACAATGCTGGCTGGGAAATCTTTTTTTTTGGTTCGGTGCCATATTTGTTTTTGGTGGATATTCATTTCTCCTATTTGTCCAATCCCGTGATCTTTGTGTTTTCTTTTCTGAATAAAATATTCAAAGGGCAGAATCATTTGCACGTTTGGTTGTTGGAATTGGACATTTGAGCATATGAATCTTCCACCTCAAAAGGTGGAATTGGAAAATCAATTTCAATTTCACTTTTTAATAAATCAAAATTTACAAACTTTTCAGGTCTGTTTGTTAGTCTTAATCAAATTTTATAACTTGTTTGTTTGCTTGTGTTTGCCCTTGTGCCAAGGTCCACATATCATATTTGCAGTTTTGTTTACAGCGGTTGGTTTTAGACTTTTCTTGAATCCCCTATGTTCACCGAAGTGCCTAGGGTTTGTTGGAGTTGAATCTGACTCCTGGAGATTTTCTGCAGAATCTCCTTCATTACCTATCACAATGTACTCTATTTGCTTTTCTTAAAATTAAAAAAATTAAAAATTAAAAAATTAAAAAGAAAAGGACTATTCATCAAAAAAAAAAAATTAAAAAGAAAAAAAACCTTATTCCAATTCCAATTCCAAGAACCAAACATAGAAAATGCATCTTCTCACTCATCTTCTAAGTGAACCAAACGATTCTAGATATATTCCAAAAACTATTTTCCACATTTAAAAACTATATCCCAAACAGACTTAGGATTTCAAGATAGGAGTGATTAGCTAGTTTTTAAGAAGAGATACGGGAAAGCCTGCATGCTTTTCAGATGAGCAGAGTTGTATCTTCGTATCCTGGCTATGATCATGATCAGTTCCTCTTAAAAATAATGGCTATGATCATGATCAACTCCTCTTAAAAATAAGGGAAGAGTGGTAGTTGTGATTTAAGTCTCCACTCTTTTGTTAACAAAAAACTAGCAACTAACATCTCAAAGTGTCCACCCTTGCGAGTTCAACAATGCATTATTAAATAGGCTGGCCTTAAACAGCACACACTAAGCTTGACCTCTTAGTGTGGCTGGCATGGGACCCAATCAATCCGTTACTAATTCAACTGTTGCTTCCGTTTCCTAGGCAACCCCGTAAATGGTAACAAACAGTCCCGTAAACCGCAAGAGCCAGGAGTCACTTATTCAATTCCCGCTCATAGTCCAAATCAAATTCAAACCACACTTGCCGCGCTGCAGAAGTTTGATTAGACTAAAAGAAAGAGGTGCCATCGTATGCAATAGGGTTAGGATATTGCTGCAAACAAACAGAAAGGAAACTCTGGTATCATAGACTACGCATGTTCATGTTCACTGCCTCAAACAAATATGGTCTCGCGAAACACCATGATTGCAGGATGTTCGCAAATTGGATTTGTTGAACATGCTTCAAATGAACGTAATATAAGTAGTTGTCTAATTAGCTTGTATGCTTCGAAGGGATGAGTTTAGTTTTTCTTGTTATTTATGGCGAGTGACAACGCAGACTCACAGGGTGGAAAATGAAAGTTTGTAAGTAAAAGAAAACTGGAGTTTTCTTTCTATTAAGTACAAATTAGTTCTGATTAATTACCAATAGCTAGACTAGATAAATATTTTAGGAATGTAATTGTGCTAGATATGGAACTGAATTATGATTAAAAAATGGATGTTTATAATGAAGAATATGGAATAGGTTGTTATTTAATCTCTTTGTTAGTGAATTGTTTTATAA
>MU224796.1:1926630-1937443 GCA_018584345.1 Thuja plicata | reverse complement strand
CATGCATACCCTCTTATTTTTCTCAACCTATACCTTTCCCATAATTTTGCATAGCATTGGAGATCATTTAGTACCATTTGGAGGAGGAATCTTCATCTTTGGATCATGTTCTACACCATTTACATAATATTGTGGATTGTCACTTTATTCAATTAGACTTGGAACTCCCGATTCAATTGTGGCACATCTCAACACTAACACCTAGAAAGCTAAGAATGTTTCAGATACATCATATGTATTGATTTTTCTTCCCTTCTATTCATTATAGCAATGGAAAGATATCCTACATACATATTTGACTTTCTTTCTTCTTAAGGGGATTTTGTTCAATATTTTTAGATGATTTTCATCATTCATTGTTAAGAGTCAACTATTATTATAGGAGACTACACATTGAGAGGTAGTTGCGTGGTCTCTCATCTCTATTTTGTGTTGGTATTTTCCTCATAGGGAGTTTTATCCTTCTCATACTTTAGAGAGTATCATGTGTTTTATCCCTTTTGGAGAGATTTTTTTTCATATGGCTTTTTATCCCTTCTCAATTTGGGAGATATTATTTTTTACATAGGTACCTCATCAAGTCTTTTTGTAAAAGTCACATCTTTCCATATTTACATATTTTGTCATTATCCCTATGTTTTACTTTAGGAGTTTGTTGGTGTGAATGAATTATATTACCTAACTAGTTTCCCTCTTAAGTCATTACACAATCTTGGATTATGAATCATATTGTGTATATCTCCATCCTCTAATGGCTACCTCTATACTAGAATATTACTTGGTATTAGAGCATTATACACTCACTCTTACAGTTTTGGTGTGTCTTAAATATCTATATTGGTCACACTTTCACATATTCCTTCTTACAGTTTTATATTTAACACATAGGGATATATCATATACTACTTAGCTTGTAACTTTTAAGCTATTTGCAGAAGAAGATTGCAGGCATAATCAAATAAAGCCATTGAACTTAAAATTCCATTCATTAGTTTACTTCATGAATAAATAATTTCATTACACAATGTCACTATTGATGGTGCACAAAATAATTTAGAATAATATGAAAATCACTCAATGTAAATGCTAAAATTTTAAATACTAAAATTTTAAAAATTATTTTTACTACACATTGAAATGTGAGGACAAATGCTACCATATTTCATAATACATAAGCATGGCTTGTTTCTTGATACTCAATAAATGTGTTTTCTTTATAGTTTTCATCATAAGGCAAATTTCGTAATAAATTTTCAAGTTTGCTGCCTTGTTTGAGTTAAATTATTTTAAAAATATAAATTTTTAGCATCTATAAATTTCAATTGAAAAAAATGGACTTAAGTTACAATTTGTAAGTTTTATTCTAAATTTTTTCTTCAAAATTGGCTTGTATACATTAATTGTGATGTATTGGATGTTCGATTAGTTTAAAACTCTAGTATGTAATCCACATCATGTTAGATGTCTTTTGAAGAATGAAATATTTGAAATAATTCTTTGAAGAGTTTCAAAATTAAAGATTGGAATTCATGGGCCCTTCAATAAAGGGGACCTAACAATTTACAAATCTGAGATGCCAATTATGGATATACTTAAAAATTAAGGATCTATAAGCTATCATGAAGTGGGATGTTGGCACCAAAGGAATTTTAAATGCTATTACAATCACCCAACACCATAAAAAGGTAATAATTATATCATTTTCATACTCATCATACACAAAAAAGAAAAGAAATTAAAGAATGTTGAGAATATAATAGCAATTTTAAATCAAACTATTGCTGAAAGGCTCGGTTGAACTGATAGGATCCTAGTAGTTCTATTCTATTCTTAGATCCAATGGTTGCCGTTATAGATTCTTTAATTCTAATATCTTGACTCAAAGAAATACGTTTGCAGTATCCTCAGATTTTAATATTGAGCTTGGAAAGATTTTTTATCCGCAGGAAATTTAGTAGTGATATGAACTTTGATGATAATTTGCTTATAAATTAGTGATTTAGAGTGGGAAGAAATTGCTATCAGTGAGACCATGGAATTTCACAAAATATCCCAAATTATTCAACAAATAAATATACACAAATGAATAATTAAAACCATTAAAAATGTTTATTGATCAGAATGATATAAACATTTGAATCTTCAAAATAAAAAGCTACGACATCCATTTAAATCTTATTACATTTGAGATAAATTCAGATACCTAAATACACAACGATATCTTGTGTTATAATAATTTATTCACAACACAGAGGGAGAAAAAAGAAATCACTGCGTGCACATTACTACCATAGCGGTTATTAACTAGCATTCAACATTCATCCAAATCATCATCCTTGATAGTGGATAAATCGTTTGGCTTCTTGAAAAATAAAAGACACCTGGAACAATAGTTAGCAAAGATTGTGTAGGTAGAGATTACCAATCATCCCATCTGTATGTGAAATGTGACCTTGCAGCTCCTATGGAAATTAAAATCCCTCGTTTTCCTTTCCCCGCTCTTTTGCGTATTTTAAGTTTTGATTTGGGCGGGATGCAAATTCAAAATACGACAGTACTAAACCTTGTGACTGACAACAAACTATTGACAGCAACTACTTTACCGCTTCAGAAACCGAAACGGAAAACGGGAAAAGAGCACGGCTTAAGTGGGACCCACGAGAGCCACCTAAGCGGTCAAAGCTTAGTGTGTGCTCTTTAAGCCGTGTCGTTCAAATATACCCTCTACTCTTATAATTCCACATTAATTTAGAAGGCTGACAAAAGATTTTAAGTGATATAATTATTAATACTTTTACTCAATCTTCTTTCAATAAAGCGATTAACTTCTAAATTTTAAAATAATTCATTATTTTTGTATCGACTTTCTTAAAATAATATAAAAATAATAAGTCTAAAAACTATAGTAATGAAATAATCAAGAAACTTGTGAATGTCATTAGCTCCTCTTTCAATATTATTCCTCGTCTCGATAGATAAACCACAAACAATGGAATTAAAATAAAATAAAGTAAATGTATAAATTGAACAACAAACAAAATAAGTTTCAATATCATTATGATTCCTAATTTTCTACTAGCATAGAAAATGAATTCTTAGTTTGATAAACAGGCCATAGATGGTAAGGAAAAAGAGTACTTGCAATTTACCTACCTAAATCTATTAGGTGTTCATGTATTCTTATCTAATTCTTATAATCAAGCTCAACAAGACACTTATTTACAAGTCTCTCCCAACCCCACATACCACTCCAGCGTGATCCTTCCCACATGCAATAGAAATCATCTTGCCTTTGAAAATGAAGAAATAAGCTGCATCTAAGAACATTTGTTTCTCTTCTTTATCTAAAGCATCATAGCTCATCCTCAACCTGTTTATAATGTCATTGGGTAATATTTTGTAAATTTTATGCAATAAAGCTTCCCATAAATCTTTTTTAGAGAAACCATAAAGCTAACCGGGTAAGTGCAAGAAGTTGGGTGCCAATTCGGTGGAAGTCTTGTGGACTTGAAACAATGCCGCTAGAAACAGGCACCCGTCCTAGGCTCGGACACCCGATCCAAAATTCAAAAAATGGGTGCCTTTTCTAAAAAAAAAAATTTTAAAAAAAAATTAAGAAACGTATTTTTCGATGTTGATATATTATATTTAAGAAACGAGTACACGTTTTTAAACGTGTGCCCATTTTTTAAATTTAGAATTTACAAGGCCACCCTTTGCATTGGATTTCGGTTCGTGACAGGATTTGAATAGCAAATTTCTGTCTTGTCGTAATTTTTTGAGGGTCTTCCTTATCGAATTTTTTGATGAAATGAAAACCCATTAGAGAACTTACTATCTAGATTTCTAAAATATAAATTTTATACTGATATGATCAATTTTACTATTTTTACAATATTTATTAATGAAAAGTGGTACCTAAACTTAAAATAGTAAGGTTCACGAAAACTTTAATAACCTTTTTGTTTTTACATTTTTTTAAAAATAATTTATATGACATCAATCTACATAAAATTTCCTTGAAGCTAAAAAAAAGAATTTTGAAAAAATGCGATTTTTTCATCAAATTATGGTGGTCGTACACGAGAGGTTTCAAAAATATTTTTTATAGTCAATTAAAAATTAATTAAAAAAGAATATTCAAGAAAAAAAAAATTCATCAATCTTTGGTGTCTTAGGTATCTTTCCCCAAAAGTATTCACAAAACTTATTTATATAGGTCAAAATATGGTGGTCGTACACGTGTGTGGTATGGTTCTGAAAGAGGCATTTTGAAAAAGTAGTTTTTAAACATGCATACTAAAAAAACCTTTCTACCATGTGGGTATTTAAATAAATTACATATTTGAAAAGAAGACTCCGAAAACTACATTTTCTATTAGTAAAGTTTTTTTAGATTCAATCTCTAAGTGCCTAAAATTTTAACATAAATTGACAACAAATTTGAAAAAAAAAAGAGAAAACACTTCCACTTTTTGCCCAAAAAGTGGACTCAACTTCTTGCTGGCACCCAACCTCCAAATGCCTTTAAATACAAAGGCAACCCATTGCTAGCGCTTATAAATTTTTTGAATAAATCTTTGAATATAGGATGCATCTAAGAACATTTGTTGCTCTTCTTTATCTAAAGCATCATAGCTCATCCTCAACCTGTTTATAAAGCATCATAGCTCATCCACAGCCTGTTTATAATGTCATTAGGTAATATTCTATAAATTTTATGCAATAAAGCTTCCCATAAATCTTTATTAGAGCAACCATCAAGCTAACCTCCAAATACCTTTAAAGAAAAAGGCAACCCATTGCTAGCACTTATAAATTTTTGAATAAATCTTTGAATCTTGGCAATGGAAAAAGTTGTAGGATTGCATGCCAATAGAAAAGATAATAAGCATGAGACTAGTTAATTGATTTAATTTTATAAATGCAAGAAATGCCCCAATCCTTGAGGACTTCCTTGTCCTATGTTGTAACAATGATCAAACTCCCAGATACAAGGCTATCCTTTCTTGTCAGTAAAGCTTCTAGTTGATCCCTATGATCCACATCATCCATAATAATAAATATGGGAACAAATCTCAAATAATTAGAGAGAATCCATTTTCCTTGCTCTATATTACTAAGTGGTTGATAATTGAATTTGAACTCTAAGTATTGAAGGAGTTGTATATGGATTTTATGCAATTAATTTTTGTTTGCAACATTTCTAACATCAAGAAGGAAACTAGACTTTCTTATAGTTGAGAATTTCAAATTATATAATTATTTTGCTAGAGTAGTTTTTTCCAGATCCACCCATACCCCAAATTCCCACAATCTGAAAATTGGCAAAAACACTTCCTCTACTAATTGTCATTTCAAAGTCTGCTACAATTTCTTGAATACCCACCGGATTTGTTGCTAGATCTAATGGTACTATTTTTACTACTTTCAATAGATGATTAATAATATTATTCCACACTGATGTAGATTCCAAGATCTAGTTGTTACTGAGAGTCAACCTGACTCTGCTTCAAGGTCTCTAAATGGACCTTATAGGGTATTTTCAAACCCTAACTTGAGGAAGTCACTAAGATCTTCACCTCAAGTTCTCTAGATCTAGTTCTCATCGTAAAGCTAATATCTCATGCTATAGAATCTATTAGGATAGATTCATTCTCTGAGTTAAACCGACTAATTTAACATGAAGAATTAAACTGAACA
Source organism: Thuja plicata (assembly GCA_018584345.1). Lineage (NCBI taxonomy): Eukaryota > Viridiplantae > Streptophyta > Pinopsida > Cupressales > Cupressaceae > Thuja > Thuja plicata. The sequence continues at coordinate 1,931,740 of MU224796.1, read as the reverse complement.
TATTACACACAACATATTATAGAAGGTGTTGCCACCATACTCTCTGTATTTCTATCTGAATCTATTACATATATAATCCTCTATAATCTCTTATCTATCTACTCTTTTTCTCTAACTCTCTACTACATTATAAACTTCTAACTATATAGCTTCTTCCTTCAAAATATCTCACATCCTCTAGCAAGTCAACCACCTTACATAGAAGGCATGGTTGATCCATAAATGACCCTCCCATAACTGAAACAGGTGTCACTGTCCATCGAAGACAAAAATGACATGATGATAGCCATTGCAGTTGATCCAATTGGTCACAAACATCACATCCCACATTTCCTAGGTTGTTAACCGACATAATTGAGCAATGGACTACCATTACCGAGCACCATTCCTAAGCATCAAAATAAAATTTTCCTTCAATAACTGAGCGTCAGTCAACAAACCCAAAATCTGCAAGCAACCCTGAGTAACATCACCGAACAACAATCCTGAGCACCAAGTGTAACCCAAGAGGCATTACCGAGTGACATCCCCAAGCATTCTACACATCATACCCGAGTAACCTAGTGTAAACCGAGCAACATTCCCGAGAAACATTCTGGAGTGACAGTGTTGCCCGAGCACTAGTATAACTTAGTTCCACTTTACCAATTTTGGTTGCTAGAGCTTTTTTGGATTTCCTTAGGTTTATAAGCTACCTCAACACACACTTAAACTAGAAAAAAACTACTAAGCAACTTTGGTGTTTGTTCACCAATTGACCTTGGTCATTACAAGAATGGTGGAACAAAACACCTTGCAAACTGTAAAATGCTTTCTATCCTAGAAATGTTTCTAACCTTATTTTCTAACCTTAGGTGCTCCTACACCATACTCCCCCAAAAAAAAGAAATCAACTTCTAGGTGATTGGAGTAAGTCAGGATTGATGCCTAACTTCTTGAAATCAGTTTCTTGCGCCCATGTAGCCTCTAAATCAGCTTGTCCTCGCCATTTGACTAGATGTTCCATATAGGTCTACCTTCTAGTCTGCTTGGAAACTCTTGAATTTACAATCTCCTCTGCCTTTAGTTTCAGTGTAACTAGAATTTTGAGTGCTTTGAGATCCTCGGTATCTGCTATTAGATCAGAATCTCCTTCTGGAATGGGTCCTTTATAGGATACCAAATTTAATACATTAAAAATAGGAGATAATCCTATGTCTTCTAGAAGATCAAATTTATAAGCATGAGACCCATACTTTTCCAATATTGCAAGAGGGCCTATCTTCCTCATCTGAAGTTTTCTCAGAGCTCCTTTCTACAACCTTGCTTTGTTAAGGTGCACCATGACTAAATCTTCAACTTACAATTGAATATCTCTTTTCCTTGCATCTACCTTCTGCTTGGTGTGAGTGGTACTCTCAATCAATGCTTCTTTAACTGAGTCATGGACCTCCTTCATGGATTGAGCAAAATCTTCAGCATACCCACTCCTCTTTGCATTGCTTCCAAGATCCCTTAATTCACATATACCCGTGGGATGAATCCCATACACTATTTCTAAAAGGCTCTTTCCAGTGGATCTATTGACTGCATCATTGTATGCAAATTCTTCTTGAGAAAGTAAATAATCCCATGATTCTCCATACTCCTTGGTGAGGCATCTTAAAATATTTCCTAAGCTTTGGATCACCACTTAAGTCTGACCATCGGTCTGTGGATGATATGCCGAGCTAATAGAAATATTTGTACCAAGCTTATGCCATAAGGTTTTCCAAAAATGACTCATAAACTTGGAGTCTTCATCTGATACAATACTCAAAGGTAATCCATGTATCCTTACTACTTCTCTAAAGAACATATTTTCTATGTAACATGCATCATGTGTGGTCTAGCATTGCACAAAGTGAGCCATCTTGGTGAAACTATCAACAATCACAAAGATGATGTTCATTCCCTGCTTGGTCTTTGGTAGTCAAACTACAAAATCCATACTAAGGCATTCCCATGGTCTGTTTGGGATAGGAAGGGGCTAATACAATCCTGCATTGGATGAAGTCCCTTTTTCCTTCTAATAGACCGTACATACTTTTGGACATCCTGATTCATTCCTAGCCAATAGTAATAGCTCTTGACCAATTCTAGAGTCTTAATCAACCCAAAATGTCCACTTAAGGAACCATTATGCTTTTTTTGTACTAGGTTCTCCCTAATGGAACCTCTTGGTAGACAAAGTTGTCCTCCCTTAAATAGAATAACTTCTTGAAGACTATACTCCCAATACTCACTATGAAAATGATTTTGATAATCTTGACATACCTTGTATGCTGCTACAAACTCTTCATCTGTTGGATACACATCTTTGAAGCTTTCAATGCCAATACTTCTTCGCTGAAATTCTTGCACTATGAGCAACCTTCTACTCAATGCATCTACTACCTTGTTCTGTACTCCCTTATTATGCTTTATGGTGAAGGTGCAGGCTTGGATGTAATCCACCCATTTCATATTCTTATGGTTTAGTTTATCCTGTGAACTTAGAAAACTCAAAGCATGATTGTCGATAAAGACTACAAATTATTTGGGAAGGAGATAATGTCTCCATTTCCTTAGAGCTTGCACTAATACAAAAAATTCCAAATCATATGAGGAATACTTCCTATTTGCACCACTGAGCTTCTCACTATGAAAGGATACTGGCTTTCCTTCTTGACTCAAGACTGCACTAACAACATTCTTACAAGCATCACACTCCACAGTAAACAATTTGTCAAAACTAGGAAGTGTCAATATCGGTTGAGTCACTATCCTCTTTTTTAGATGCTAAAATCCTTCATCGGCCTACTCATTCCATTGGAACTTGGATTTCATACCTCCTTTGATTGTATCTAAAATAGGTGCACTAATTTCACTGAACTGTTTGATGAACTTCTGATAGAACTGTGCTAAACCATGGAAGCTTCTTACTTCAGTAGTTGACTTTGGTGTAGGCCAATTCAAGATTGCTTCCACCTTGCTGATATAAATCTTCAAGTTACCCTCTGAGATAACAAAACCCAGATATACCAACTCTTGCTTAATGAATTCACTCTTTTCCAAGTTGATTGTCAACTTTTCTTCATGTAATCTTTGCATTACCATTTGCAAATGTCTAAGAAGATCCTCTTTTGTTTTTCTGAACACTAGGATGTCATCTAAGTACACTACAACCCATTTTCCAATGAAGTCCTTCAAAACCTCATTCATTAATCTCATAAATATGCTTGGGGCATTTGACAACCCAAAAGGCATAATAAGCCATTCATAAAGTCCTTCGGTAGTCTTAAAAGTAGTCTTCCACTCATCTCCCCCTTTAATTCTTATCTGATGATATCCACTCTTAAGATCTAACTTGGAGTAATATCTAGCTCCACCAAGATAATCCATCAAATATTATATCCTGGGTATTGGAAACCTATACCAAATAATAATCCTATTTATGGCCATGGAATCGGTACACAACCTCCAAGTACCATATTTCTTTGGGGCTAAGACTATGGGAACATCACAAGGACTTATGCTCTCTCTAATCAACCCTTGGTCAATTAGTTCAAGGATTTGGTTAGAAATCTTTACATTCGGCTGCGGGGTCATCTTATAAGTAGATTTCTTTGGATGTGAGGCTCCTATAATAAATTCAATTTGATGACTAATAGATCTCTCAACTGGTAGGATAGTTGGTTGACCATCACCAACTATGGTCTGGTATTGAGTTAACAAAATTTGGATCTCTAAAGTCAACTCTTCCCTCTTATATCCCTTTTCACCTTTTGGTTTCAGACCAAAGAAAATCCTACTCCATCTTCTTCTCCTAATGTCTATAAGAACTCTTTCTCACTGACCAATAGTAGGTTAGGACCTCTTTTCTTTTCTTTCTCTTCTTCCAAGGTTGACTGTACCCTGAAAGTTATTCTATCCTTCTTGAAGGAATGAGAGCTCTTAACTCCATCATGTACTGCAGCTCAATCAAACTGCCAAGGTCTACCTAATAGTAGATGAAACGCATCCATGGGTAGGACATCACACAAAACTTTGTCCTTATACCTCCCTATGGAAAATTCTATCCAAGCTTGTTCATTGACTATTACATGTTGATCATTATTCAACCAAGTAACTCTAAGGATTAGTGTGAGGCATCCTTGTCAATTTTAAATTCTCAATAGCTTCTAAGAAACCATATTATCAATAGAACCTAAATCCATGATAACTTTACAGGCCTTACCAAGTACCTTGTAATTGACTTGAAACAAAGATCTTCTTTGACTTGGCTCTTCTTTGATGGGTTCTTTGAGGAGTGCTCTCTGAACCATCAAATGCTCTCCCATCTTTGATCCTATGGGGACTTTCACAGCCTTGCTACTAGAAGATTCTTCTTGCACATAGTTATTTATTTTCTCTCCTCCTTGTGAAATAGATCTCTTTGTAGGACACTAATATGCAGGATGCCCAAACTGCTGACAGTTACAGCACTTCATCGAAGAGAAGTAAGATCCTCCTCCTTGGTTATATGTTCTTCCTCTTGAAATTTTATTTGAAACTCTTCCTTGGTTGTCACCACCTCTAGTTTTACTAGATTCCCCTTGGTTCTCTATGAGTTTGTTCTCACTCTAATTCTTAGCTTCAGGATTCCTTCCTCCATATCCTCCTCTATGACCTCTATTGTCTCTTCCTCCACCTCTACTGTTTGAGTCTTTTTTCTTCTTGAACTTCTCTTCTACCTTGAGAGCTACTTGATAGAATTTGTGTATAGTCTTGGGGCTTAAGAAACTGATCTCTTCTTGAATACTCCATTTGAGGCCATTCTGATACCTTGCCACTTTTAGGATTTCTTCTTCCATCACATAGGACCTTAAGCATTGCTTATGAAACTATTTTGTATAGGCACTAACTTCTAAGTCTTTCTACCTCAGATTATTCCTTTTCTTGTGCAACAACACTTCATAATCATTAGGAAGGTAAGTTTCCTTCATCTTTTCCACCATACCTTTCCAACTTCTTATGGGGTTCGTTCCTCCTTTTCCCCTTTTATTTTGGACAAATTTCCACCAAGTGAGAGCAGTTCCTCTCAATCTTGTCTTGGCTATTCTGACTTTCT
>MU224796.1:1911668-1926580 GCA_018584345.1 Thuja plicata | reverse complement strand
ACAAATTTCCACCAAGTGAGAGCAGTTCCTCTCAATCTTGTCTTGGCTATTCTGACTTTCTGAGCTTCAGTCACACTATCACAATCAAAGTGATTTTCAAGACCTTCTATCCATTCCATGATTAATTATGGATCTATCTAGCCACTAAATAGAGGCACACCTTCTAAGGACTTACCACTCATTGCCTTTAATTCTTTCAAGAATGGATCTTCTTGAAGTACAGGTCTAGCTCTAGGATCATGTCCTCCCCCACCACTAATTTACCCTTCTCATCAGCTTGTCTCATCATTTCACTAACTATTGTAGTTCGAAGCTGCACTTTTTCTAACTTGCATGCCATTTCAGCTAGCTGCTCCTTCAGGAGTCTATTCTCCAACATCTCTTGCTAGCTCTACATTGGAAACAATTTAAGATGAATTTATAGACTCTTTTGAAAATCACACCCAAACAAAACAAGCCCAATTTTCTAACTTTCTCTAATACCAATCTGATGTAGATGCCAAGATCTAGTTGTTACCGACAGTCAACTTGACTCTACTTCAAGGTCTCTGAATGGACCTTATAGGGTATTTTCAAACCCTTACTTGAGGAAGTCACTAAGATCTTCACCTCAAGTGATCTAGATCTATTTCTCACCATAAAGCTAATATCTCATGCTATAGAATCTGTTAGGATAGATTCATTCTCCAAGTTAAACCGACTGATTTAACATGAAGAATTAAACTAAACATATTACACATAACATATTATAGAAGGTGTTGCCAAAATACTCTCTGTATTTCTATCTAAAGCTATTACATGTATAATCCTCTACAATCTCTTATCTTTCTACTCTTTTTTCTCTAACTCTCTACTACATTAGAAATTTCTAACTATATAGCTTCTTCCTTCAAAATATTTTGCGTCCTCCAACAACTTCAACCACCTTGAACATAAGGCATGGTCGAGACATAAATGACCCTCCCACACTGGAACAGGTGTCACTATCCATCAAAGACAAAAAATGACATGATGAGAGCCATTGTAGTTGACCAAGCTAGTCACAAATGTCACATCTTGTGTTTCTTGGGTTGTTAACCAACAAAACTGAGCAAGAGACCGCCATTACCGAGTGAAAATAAAATTTGCCTTCAATAACCGAGCATCAGTCATTCAACCCAAAATATGCAAGTAACCCCAAGTAACATCACCGAGCAACAACCCCAAGTACCAAGTGTAACCCGAGAGACATTACCGAGTGACATCCCCAAGCATTCTGCACAGCATACCCGAGCAACCTAGTGTAAACCGAGCAAGATTCCCAATCAACATTCCCAAGCAATAGAGTTTCCCGAGCACTAGTATAACTTAGTGCCACTTTACCAATTTTGGTTGCTAGAGCTTTGTTGGATTTCTAGAGGTTTATAAACTACCTCAACACACACTTAAACTAGGAAAAAACTATGAAGCAACTATGGTGTTTGTTCACCGATTGACCTCGGTCATTACAAGAACGGTGGATCAAAACACCTTACAAACCGAAAATACTTTCTATCCTAGAAATGTTTCTAACCTTAGTTTCTAACCTTAGGTGCTCCTGCACCAAACACCCTTTGCTCCTCTCTAAACAAGAAACATGGTATTGAAAAGACAAAAATGAATGATGATTATAAACAATGATGATAGTCAAGATAAAGCATATACAAAATAGGAAAATAGTGTATGAAATGTACGAAGAGATTATTTTTTACTTACTCATAAGTATTGAAACTTTCACGCTTATAAAAAGAGACATTGTGTAGTGCCATTATATATATATATATATATATATATATATATATATATATATATATATATATATATATATATATATAAGTATATTGGAGGACTATTATGTTAACAAAGAAATAATATATCTTGATCTTTTATGTAAATTAATTTAAAGAAAAAAATTAGGATAGTATAATTCTTTGTCTAAATTTACGACCAAGGTTTTGATCTTATATATTCTTATAAAATAATATGATATCAATGCAAGAATAAGAGTCGCTATAAAATTAACATTGTTAAAAAGTATTGATTATCCTTCATCAATAAATTAAAGATTTTTAATTAAGAATAATCTCTTGTTATATAGAATGTGATGACCTTCCAAGGTGTCTCGTGGAGGCGTCATTGTAGGGGATATTGAGGATGAAGGGGAGGATGATAAAAATAGAGAAGGAAATATTGTCTTCTCATGGGAATGATTCTTGAGTTGTAGATATTAGTTCTACAAGGCTTATTTAAGGAGTGTAGAGAATATGGACTTATTCCCTTGGTTTTGGCAATAGATCTTTTGGCTTGACCTTATTTGGGTCTTAGAGGCATACATCATGATTGGTATATTGATTCACATCATATGTTTAATATTTAAGTTAAATAGTTGGAAGTTAGGTATGTATCATAATAGAGGACATAAATATATGATCAAATTATTAGTTCTAGCTATAATGCACTCACATTATCAAAAAGTAGAAATAAAGTAATTGTATCATGGCCTGACAAACACCAAGCCCCACATGACCATTTTTTGTATGGTCTAGTAGAAAGTACATCAAGTTATAATGCTTCTATATCCCATCAATTCTATAGATCTTATCATTTTAATTTTGGATGAGACCACACTACAATAAAACAGGCAATTAGCATAAAATAGTGTCAGATTCTAGTCTAATTTTGGGCCTGAAATGAGCCTTTGTGTCAGTGAAAAATCCAATGCCTAAGTTCCTCCAGCATCCTATGTTGCATCATGTGTTATATTTTGTGCCATAATTTGATCTGTATTTGGTGTCGAACATTGTGTCGCAACTACAAAAGTGTCCTTTTTGCGCTGGAAAAGAAACGGTCAATTGTGTCCCTTGTGTTCAGGGATGGCGTTGGATATTGCATTGAATTTGGCTTCCTCTTTTTCTCCTTATGTTTCTTCTGGATTTTCTTTTGGTTTTTCTTCCAATCATCCTTCTAGCTTTTCTTCTTGTTATGCTTCCATTTTTTCTTCTTTTATAACATCCTTCATTGCTTCCAGTTCGGCCTCACATTTTGCTTCCATTTTTACTTCCCATTTTACTTCTAGTTTTTCTTCTCGTTTGGCTTATTTTTTTGCTTCCATTTTTTCTTCCCATTTGACTTTTGTTTTTGCTTCCATTTTTCTTCTTGTGTTTCTTGTATCTTTTCTTCCATTATAATGTCCAGGTTTTCTTCTTATGGTTTTTCTTCAAGGTTTGCTTCCTTGTTTGCTTCCAGTTTTTCTTCTGATTTTTCTTCTATTTTTGCTTCCTATGTTGCTTCTAGTTTTGTTTCTAGGTTTGCTTCCAGATTTTCTTCTATTTTTACTTCTAGTTTGACACCTATTATTATTCCACTTATTGTTTCTGATTTTTCTTCTAGCGTTGCTTCCAAGTTTTCTCCCAACTCTGCTTCAAGTTTTTCTTCCAATTTTGCTTTTGGTTTTTCTCTCTTGTTTGCTTCCATTTTGCACTCCTAGTTTTGTTTCTGGAATTTTTTTTCTTCTGATTTGGCTTCCTATTTTTCTTCTTGTGTTGCTTCCAATTTGTCTTCTATTTTTTCTTCTATTTTGACATCTTTTTTTGCTTCTAATATGGCTTCTATTATTGTATCTTTTTTTTCTTCTAAAATTGCTTCCTTTATTACTCATTTATTTTCTACCTGAATTGCTTCTATTTTTTCTTCATAGATAACTCCAGGTTTTGCTTCTAGTTTTTCTTCCATTGTTGATTTATTTTTTACTTCTAAAAATGCATCTTATTTTACTTCCATTTATTATTAATTTAATATTTTTTATTCCAATCATGAAACCTATATCGACACTAAGATGGTGCACATCAAAATATCTATAATTTAAGTGAGTTTGGAAACATCCATCCTGAGTAGCAAATCAAAATCATCATACATAATAAATATTCATCCAAAAATCATTGACCGCTTTCAATATATATAAATTGACAAGTCAATATTGATAAGATCATCATATATAATTAAAACAAGTGAAAATCCAACATGTTATTAGATAAAAAACATGTCAAAATGATACATGTCCAATAGTCTATTGGAAAAATGGTCAACACTCCCCTTGCGATTTGTGAAAAGGGACTAACTACCTCTTGTGGATTCTATAAGTCTAGTGGTTGTAGACATTGATAGGTTGATCTTTTGGCGCAATGACAAGCATACTTGTAACAAGTGGTATCAGAGCTTGGTCATAGGTTAGAGTCCCCTCAAATAACGTTGAGGGGGAGATTATTTCCAAAATAGTCAGTGCTCCCCTTGGGATTCATGACAAGGGACTCACTACCTCATGTGGATTCTATTAGTCTAGTGGTTGTATTAGGCATTTACAGGTTGATCTTTTTGTGCAACGGAAACCACACTTGTAACATAGTCAACATAAGTCAAAATGATACATGTACAAATGATATAAGTAAAAATGATAAATTATGTAACTAAAAATGATATAAATCAAGATGATACATGTCCAAATGACATAAGTGAAAATGATACCTGAAAAAATGTATCAACTTAATAATATTGTGTTGTAGGTTATGAAAATGATACATATGATAGTAACCATGAAAAGAGGCATCATAAAGATATATCAACAATGATCAATAACACTGTCTATATGATCATGAATGTCACTGGCTACTAGTAGCAACTGCATCATCATCATCATCATCATCATCATCACTGTGGTCATCATCACCACCATGTTCATTATTGTTATCAACTCGTCATCGACCTTGGTGTATTCTTTATCTGCATCATCATCATCCTTTTTCATGTCATCTGGATCAAAACTAACATATTCTAGATCTATATCTTGAGGATAGTCTTCATCTTCTTGAAGACCTAAATTCTATCCCAAAACAAAATTGTTTTAATGAAAATTTATTGTTTATTTAATGCAATAAAATATTTTTTTGTTATATCTAATATTACAACACATGAAATGAAACCATAATCATATTACATGAATCAACAACTAAATAGAATAGAGTTCCAATGGCTACAGGAATAGTCACAGAACAAAGTTCCTGTTGAACCACAAAAATGTAGGTCATTTTTTTTGCTATCATGCATCATATCTTATATTAAATTGTCTCTCAAGTGTAGACAAAAAAAAAACCATACCAATTATCATTCCACTTAACACTGAATCCACTTAAGAGTGTTTATTTTAGGTGAAACTCGTACATTTAATTAAATAAAATAAAATCAATTTGTTCGAGCCTTGTATTAGCCAAAACGCTCGAAAAAAAAAATTAGAGGGAAAAAATCCATGCTATTTAAAATACCATAGGGAAAATAATAATTAAAAAAAATCTTTAAAATTTGCAAATGCTCAAAAACACTTTCATTGTTGAATTTGGCAACTAATTTGCAGTGGCTTAATAGGGTTTTAGGGTTTTGATATTTGTTATAGTTGAAAGAAATGAAGATTGAATAGGTACAATCTACTTCAAAGAATTTGTGGATTGCAACACATACGAACATAAAAGGCCTACGTATCAGGGTTTGTAACCTTCTTCTTTTTCTATGTCCATTGTAACCTAGAACTATTTATGACTTTATACTTTTTTGAGAATTTTATGAAATATTGTTCATGGTTGCTTGCATAGTGGGCATTAAAGGTGCTTGTTGCAGCCCAACAAGTATTATATTCTTTTAGAAAAAAAAAATGTTGTAAGCTTGGAGTTGAGTGTTGGCAGTTTGGTGTTTCCCTTGTCACGCCCTCACTATTGTTATTAAGGTTAAAAAATGGAGGTTGCGAGGTTGTATGACAGTCTCTGGGTAGTAATAAAGTATGTCAAAAGTTGAAGATGTTAAAAAGGTAAACAAGTATTGTCTATAGCATCTTTACATCAATTCTTGAAGTCACATAGTTGGACCCGTGTGCTCGCAAGTTGGATTTTGTGATGATCGTGATGGTTTGTTGCATTGTTGCGATAGTTAGTGGGAAAAATGTTTTCTAGTTTTGATCCTGTGAGGAAGAATGAAATGTTATGGCGATGCCTTATCGTGGTCTTGTAGCTTGTTTTATGGCACCCATTTTTGGCCTGTGGGGAAGCAAGGGTGTTACATCTGGTGTCCTAGTGATTGATGGATATATTTGATAAGTTAATACCTATTGAATACCTTTGAACTTGCAGTTTTTTAGTTTTAAACTACAGTTAAGGTAGATGGGTCATGAGGATGCAACAAAGAAAAGGTAACTCATGATGAGTTAGTCACAACTTTGCAACAATTTTTTAAGACAGTTCCTTTTTCTCGCGGTTGTGCGAGGTGGTGACATGTGTCCAAAGAAATTTTGAAGGGAGTTTGTACAATTTAGACCCTGTTGAGTGTTATGTTGTTGGATATAGGTCAAGCCAATGATTGGTTTCCATGTGTGTTTTCATGTAAGCCAAGATTGCCATATTATATAATTCATGACTTTTTTACTATATTTTGGTGATTGCAGAGTAACGGTAGATGGGTTTCATATCAAAATTAACATATGAAGGATTCTACATTTAATCCTAAAATATGGTGTAGATCAAAGAATCATTATGCCTTTTCGTTGTTCCTTTTACAATATTTTTTGATAACTAAGAATGTTAGCTTGAAAAGATTTCACATGTATGAACTTCAGCATAGAGATTGCTTGAATTAGCAAGTTGTGGCATTTGATTTTAAACTGAGAGGAATGTTATTTATAGCTGATTGAGTATGAGATTATGTTCATTCTCTATAGTTATTCCCTTTTGGTTAGATGACTTTTTATGTGTTCATGGTGCTAATAGTGAGAATTTTCATGAGTGGCATTGTCCTTTAAATGAGGTTGAGACTGGGGAAGGCCTTGTTGCAAGAAGTATATAAGGGTCATGGGTTGATGTTTCACTTTTTGGTTGTAGGGATTTATTAAATGCCAAGGGTGTGTGTAGGGATTTTTTAACCAAATGGGCCCATTGTCAGTTCTTATTGCCAAACTGTGGGAGTTTGTTAGGGTTTATCATGAGTTTAGTCCATTTATTCTACAATTCTCTTTTTCCCTTAGGGATGGGATACAGATTGGGGAATGGCTCCAAGACCTAGTGGTGTGGCCTTGTCGAAGCCTAGTTTACCCTAGGACTTATTCTTGTGGTTCTCTTTTGAGAGGGGAAATGGTGAGAATCCTACATTTTCCCTTTCCCTCTAGCCAAATTCACCATAGTGTGATAGGGGAATGGCTCACGGGCATGGTTGGGTTCCAAACTAGCACCCTATCTTCTATGGATGCCCTATGACCTTGGGTATCTCTTTGTGACTAGGTGACTAAGTTTAAATTAGGAAAAAAATCATGACAATATTTGTACTAGAATTTTTCTTGTAACATATATGGCACATTTCAATTGATGATAGTGCAGATTTTGGTTGTTACAAGGGTATTTTTTAGTTGCAGGTGGGTGACAAAAGGCATAGTAGAGAAAATAATTTTAGTTAGATGAAGGATGATTAAGTGAATTAAATATTAAAGAAGGGACATGTGGAGGGAGTTGAACAAGCTAGTCATTTCTCTTCTTCTCTATTAATTCTTCTTTCTTCTCTTTTTCTTATGTTTTCCTTATCTTCTAAATTTTGCGGAAGCAAGAAAAATATTGTAAAATTGTAAAGTGTCAAGATTCAAGGTTCATAATAAGTATCCAGGGATTTTATAGCACTAGAAGTTGCACAGGTGTTCTTGTGAGATATTTTCAGACTTCATGGCATTCCTCATAAGATCATCTCTGATAGAGATTCTCTATTTACATCATCATTCTAGAGAGAGTTACAGGAAGCATTGGGAAGCAAGCTCAATTTTAGTATAGCCTATCATCCTAAGATAGATGAACAGATAGAGAGTGTCACCCAAGTGTTAGAGGATATCCTATGCATGTAAGTGATGCACCTTCAGGTCATGTGGAAGGAGTACTTGCACTTAGTTGAGTTTTCCTATAACAATGGGCATTATACGTCATTGGGTATGTCACCTTAGCAGGCTTTGTATGGTAGACCCTGCAGGACACCTTTGAGTTTGGACAGGATTGAGGATAGGGTAGTTTTTGGACCATAGTTAGTCTAGGAGATGGAGTAGTAGGTACTCTTGATACGGTACCATTTTAGAGAGGCTCAGGATAGATAGAAGAAGTATATGGATGTGAAGAGAACTGATCATGTTTATATGCTTGGTGATAGAGTCTTCTTGAGAGTGCAGCTGCATAAGAGCCCAATCCATTTTGGAAAAGGCTCTAAGCTTGCACCTCACTTTTTTGGACCATTTTAGATGATGTATAGCGGAATAAAAATGATGACATCCTCAGAAGGTGCATATTATTACATGATCAAAATCAAGTTTTTGATAGAGGAAAATAATGATGTTCACTTTTGAGGGCCTAGGGTCACCATATTGTATTCATAAAATGATCTACGAGAGGAGAAAGCACATATTTATTACAAAGTACTAATGGAGAAATTTAGGAGCTCCCAGTGCAAGGGAAGTATTTGAAACACTTCTTCTCTTGATGAAAAACCAGGAGTATTTCTAACCTTTAGAATACATTTTTCTTTTTTTTTCTTTTAGTTATTCTCTTTCTTTTTGTTTAGTGATAATCTAATGGTCTTCTTGTCCAAAGATAACTGGGATATCGCTATGTCCCCATAGAAACATGCATCTCTACAAAGAGCCACTATTAGCACTTAATTTTTCAATTTAATTATGCTCTTATAAATCTCTTCCTATTCCTTATTTATTTAAATTTTGCATATTCATCCTTGATCTTAATACATGAAAGTATTTTTAAATTATCTACGTGATTTATCATAAGAATAGTTACTGCTTATTTTTTGTATGCGAGATGGACCAAGTGATGTCATGAGGAATGGAAAATACATGAAGCACATGAGCTACTATGGTTGTGAGAGAATGAATATTTTATGGAGGTCACAGTAGAAAAATTGTTATAACACACTTATCCCACATTGCCTATGTTAAGGAGTAACCGGGTGTTTTTATATGTAAACACTCACATATTACATTGCCAAAAGCAGTAGGCTTTTGGGTGCCAGCAAGAAGTTGAGTACACTTTTTGGAGTAACTGGGTGTTTTTATATGTAAACACTCACATATTATGTTGCCAAAGGCATCAGAATTTTGGGTGCCAGCAAGAAGTTGAGTCCTTTTTGGCCAAAAAGTGGAACTATATTTCCTATTTTTTTCAAATTCATCATGTTTAAGATGAATAGTTGAAGCACTTAGAGATTCAATCTTTAAAAAATTCACTAATAGAAATTGCATTAATCAAATTCTACTTTCCAAATATGTAATTTATTTTAATATACAGATGATAAAATATCATTTTCAATAGGCATTACTAAAACCCACATTTTAAAAGACCATGTTTCAGGACCATACTATGCTCGTGTAGGAAAAGAAAAATTTGACCTAAATGAAACTATTTCTCTGAATCCTTTTGGGAAATGGTAGGTAACACACTTAAGATTGATGACAATACTTTTTTGTATTTTTTTGTTGAATATATTTTTTTATTAATTTTTTATTAGGCATATTTCTTGTTTTTAAAATCTCTCATGTACGACAAGCATAATTTGACCAAAACACATGATTTTTTAATTTTTTTATTTTAAAGTGTGTATAATTGTCTCCATTTTGATGTCATATATTTTTTTTGTTAGAAAATTTCAAATAAAAAAGTTATTAAAATAACAAAATAGCCTGGTATCTTTAGTTTGTGAACCTATTTCAGTATAAATTCAACGAAAAATATAAATTTTAATCAAATTTAAAAATAAATTACATATTTGGAATTTGCACAGTCTGATCTATAATGGGTTTTTATTTTGTCAAAATATTCCTCTAAAAAAGTCTTCATATATATGTCTCAAGTCCTTATTTTGTATGGACACTAGCAGAGCCTTCAAGTTGTAGGTCAAACCAGGTCCAAGACTATGGTTTAGCTACCCAAGCCTCTTTCCAAACTAAAATCCAACAGTAAAAGAGGGCTTGAAATTCAAAATTTTTAGAAATGGGATCTCTTTTAGTAAACATTACCCAATTTACTTTTTTTTTAAATTCATAACATATAAATGAATCGATGGAAGGTTTTCTTTAAAAAATAATATTTTTTTCAAAACGGGATCCCATTTCATTTTTCAAAACGGGACCCCATTTTGAAATAGGATCCTATTTTGTATTTGAAATGGGATCTCTTTTGAAACGAGACCCCGTTTCTAAAATTTTAGGCTCAAGACCCCGAAGCTAAATGAGACCCCATTCATTCTAAGTGGGAACCCATTTTGTTGAGTGTGATTTCGGGAATTTGGCTAAGTATGACAGTTTCTCCTTAAGTTGTCTCATCTTCTTGCTTCAACTCTTTTGGTAGATTGGGCACTTGAGTTGGAAAATGAAAGGTAGTCACGAGCTCACGTGTTGAAGGAAGAGGTTAGTAGTCAAGCCACGAGTTGGAGAGAGCAGCTAGTCACCAGCCCATAGGTTAAAGTGGTGGTTACTGAATCAAGAAGAAACTAGAGACAAAGGTTAATTATTAGGTCATAATGGTCAATAAGAGTTAACAAAATGTGTAGTGATCTAGAGACAACAATGATCACTAGGTCACAATCTTGGCTAGCAGTTAAGGAAATATGTGGAAAGTTAGCGGCAATAGCTAGTTGTGAGGTCATGAGTATGAATATAATTTAAAGAATTAAGTCACGAGTTGGAGACAGGTTAATTGCCAACTTGTAGGTTCAAATGACAGTTAATCAAGAATGTAGAGAGTTAGTGACAATAGTTAGTTGCTATCTCATGAGGTAATGAGCATTTAAGTGTTGTCACTTGGAGAATCAATGAGATCTTTACATGTGTGCTCAATTGTCTGAAGGACCCATTTATTGAATAAAAAGGAACATTGAGTAAGTTGTGTAACAACTTAGTGAAGACTGATGGTTATTCGAGAAGAGATCTTTTCAAGTAAGGATAGATAATATTGTTTGAAGTTGGTTTCAAATAAGTTAGGGTATTGTTATAAGGATACGTATGAGAAAATAAAGGTTTTCAGTTAATCGATAAAGCACTATTGCAAAGAAGGTCATAAATGATTACTCGATGGCGCCTAATTATCCTAATGCATTGTAATGAATGTCGGGCATGAATGGAATGTGTGGGAAATCAAGGAATTTCCATGTGGTTGATGATTCACTAAGAAAGTTGCCATAATGATTCAAAATGTTGTCTTGGGAGATTTTATTTAATTAATCAGTTTATGTTAGTTTTATTAGTCTTTGGTTAAGAGTAATAGGTCTTTGTGAAAGGGTGTGCCTTTTTATCCAAATTGAATCCTCATCTATATATAGGGGATCATTTTGAGAAATAGGGAGACACAATCCAATTAATAACTTATAATGCACAGTTGATGTTTTCTTCAAACCAAATGTCCAACTGTATGTAACCATTATTCTCAGGCTTAATATAAATTGGGAACTTGTTCTTTCAAAGGTGTGTATTTTTTGTCTTTATTAATTAGTTCCTTGTGATTCTATTTATGAAAAATAGAGGCTAAATGTGCATTGTTATGGAATAGTATTTTGAATATGTTACAGTTTGACCATCAGGATAAAATTTGGTTATCGAGTTTATTCCTTTGTATTGGCCTTTTTGAGAAAATTTAAAACCAATAAGAATAACTACAATATAAATTCAAATTACTTTAACATACATAATCCATTTGGTTGAGATTTTAAAACTGTCTCATAAGGTTATACATAGAATCGTAATGATAAAATTTTATCACCTGGGAAAGATAAGGCACTAGTCTATTCTTAATCTCTGGAATTTTGTTAGCATTTGCATTCATAAAGTATTCATTCAAGCATTCATTCAATTACAAGAAATACATTATTACCAAGCACTCTTTCAAAATAAATTTTATTAGAGCAATCTTACAAGCATTTAATTATTTAATAGTTGTGATATTCACAATTCGATCTGTCTCAAGAATCCACTTTCCATCTTGAGAGATCACTCAAGTTTTATATGCATTGCTATCTTCTATAAAATTCCTTGAAACTAGAGATTAGGTTAAGGTATAGGCTCACCCACCTTGGTTCTACAGAGCCTACAGTGCAAGAGAGGAGGATCATAATCGATCACACCCATTTGTTGACCAAGTCAATATGAAAATTCAAGCATTGAGTAGGAAAGCTCATAGGATTTCCAATTTGTGGATTTGGGAACCAACACATAGATCCATCCAGGCCTACGAGCCATGTCATTTCCATCCATGTGTGTTTATTGAGGCATAAATTCCATAATGCAAAATTATCACCATCTTCCCTTGCAGGAGATGGCTTTGAAAATACAACACAAGGAGAAACAGATGACTCCAAACTCCCATCTTTTGTGTCTACACCTAGAATTTTATTTTCCTTTGCCTGATAAAATGGAACCAAAGTCATAATCTGAGAGATCTAAGGGTGCAAGCACAAAGTTTAGTACCAATTCTATGGAAGTTCGTGGCCAAAAAATTTTGGCAAACAAAAACAAGCACCCGTGTTTTAAGAAACGGGTGCCCATTATGCTTCGGGTGCCCCAGCTTTAAATGTAAAACGGGCACCTATTTTGGTTTGGGTGCCTGTGGCAAAATGGGTGCCCATTTTTTTACAAAATGGGTGCCTATATTTTAAAACTATTTAAAATTTCTTTTAAACCATTTTGCAAGTCATTTTCACAACTTGCAAAACGTGATTACGTTTTGCTCTGGATGGATGCCCATTTTTTAGAGCTACCACCGACCCCCTTGCTGCCATTTTTCTGACTACAGGTACATATTATTGTTTTTTATTATTTTTTTATTAAAAATGTACTTTATTATTGTTTTTAATTAGTTTAATATTAAAAATGTATATTATGTTTATTCTTTACTATTTAATGTTTAAAGTTTTTTTAAATAGGATTAAAATAAATTGTTATATTTAGTTTTAAATTTTAATTTCTAAATTATTTTAGAAAACTAAGTAGAAAACTTATTTAATCCTAGGTAGAAAACTAAAACTAAAACCTAAACCTAAACCTAAACCTAAACCTAATGACAACTGAAACAAGAAACCCTAGGTAGAAAAATTAAACTTAAACACAATTGAAACAAGATTGTAAACCCTGGGTTGAAAACACAAATGTAAACCTAGACAAAACTTCAAAAACAAATTGTAAACCCTAGGTCTAGAAAATAAATAATAAACTCTCTCTCTCTCTCTCTCTCTCTCTCTCTCTCTCTCTCTCTGTCTCTCTCTCTCTCTCTCAGAACTAGTTTAATATTTAATGTTCAATACGTATATTATGTTTAATGTTTGAAGTTTGTTCTTTTAATAGGATTATAGTAAATTACATTATGTTTAGTTTTAATTTACTTTGTAAATTAGTTATAGAAAATAAAAAGACTTTCAAAACTTAAAACATTAGGTAGAAAACCTAAACACAACTAAAACAAGAAACCCTAGGTAGAAAACAAAAAATGTAAACTTAGACATAACTGAAAACAAAATTGCAAACCCTAGGTCCAGAAAATAAACAATAATCTCTCTCTCTCTCTCTCTCTCTTGAGCTCTCTTGGGCTCTCTTGAGCTCTCGAGCTCTCGAGCACACACACACACACACACACACACACACACACACACACACAAACACAAAAGACCTAATAAGATCTAATACCTACTAATAAGACCTAATAGGACCCTTAAGATCTAATAGAACTAGATTTAAGACCTAACATGTGACTAATAAGACCAATTAGGACCTATCACTTGACCCATTAAGACTAATTAAGACCCAGTAGGAACTAATAGGACCCTTAAGACCCAATAAGAACTAATGGGACTAGTTTAAGATCTAATAGAACCTATACGACCTAGATTAGGACCAATAATACCTAATAGGACCTATAAGACCTATTAAGACCTAATATGCAAGTTAATAAGACCTAATATGACCCTTAAGACCTAATAGGACTTATTAAGATTAATTAGTACCAATTAACACCTAATAGTCCACCTAATAAGATGTAATAACTTCCACCCTTAAGACCTAATAAGATGAAATAGGATCCTTAAGACTTGTTACCTAACCTAACATTATTAATAAGACATATAATTACCTAATACCAAATAATAAGAGATAATAAGACCTAATATAGGATCTAGATCTCTCTCTCTCTCTCTCTCTCTATCTATCTCTCTCTCTCTCTCTCTCTCTCACACACACACACACACACACACATAATCTACCTAATAAGATCTAATGCCTAATAATAAGACCTAATAGGACCCTTAAGACCTAATAGAACTAGAATTAAGACCTAACATGTGACTAATAAGACCAATTAGGACCTATTACTTGACTAATTAAGACTAATTAAGACCCAGTAGGAACTAATAGGACCCTTAAGACCCAATAAGACCTAAGAGGACTAGTTTAAGACCTAATAGAACCTATACGACCTAGATTAGGACCTAATAGGACCAATAATACCTAATAGGACCTATAAGACCTATTAAGACCTAATATGCAAGTTAATAAGACCTAATATGACCCTTAAGACCTAATAGGACTTATTAAGATAAATTAGTACCAATTAACACCTAATAAGATGTAATAAATTCCACCCTTAAGACCTAATAAGATGAAATAGGACCCTTAAGACCTGTTACCTGACCTAACATTATTAATAAGACATAAAATTACCTAATACTGAATAATAAGACATAATAAGACCTAATATAGGATTTATCTCTCTCTCTCTCTCTCTCTCTCTCTCTCTCTCACACACACACACACACACACACACACACACACACACACACACACA